>LPNX010641760.1:459269-524407 GCA_001517045.1 Pseudotsuga menziesii | reverse complement strand
AGCAGCAATTGGTTCGATTGCTTTTAACACAATGCACTCGTCGGATTATATGGTTGCATCTGTCCTCAAAACCCGAGGGTTTAAACACTTTTCTATACCTGCTACCACTTCTTTCGGGAGAGATTCGAACTCAAGACTTCCGAGTTCGAATTCACTAAAGAAATTGAGATTATTCTCCACTCAAACGGTTTCAAATACCGCCACTACCAGCACCCACGGCAAGACACCATTTGGGTATACAAGAAAGGATGTTTTGTTGATTGGACTTGGGTTGACAGCTTTTGGTTTTGGACTGAAATCTGGACTAGAGTTGATTGGATGGTTCACGACGCCGAGAGATACAAGGATGTGAAGAAGAGAGTCAAGGCCAGGAACTCACTGGAGAAATACTGTCACAACGGCCGAGGAGTGCAATTAGGAATTAGGGTTAGGTATAATAATGTTCTAGCAGAGAATAAACGCAGGCAGGAGGAGTAACGCATGCATGCGACTCCATTGGCAGACTGATGGAGCAGTCTGGCAATGGACTGGCAAGCAGAATGCCAGGAACGGGCAGAAATGCAGCAGGAGTTATGGCAGACAACCTGGCTCTGATACCACTTGTTGGTAATAACTCCCGATTCAATATTCATTTCCAATGCAAATGCCTGTATTTATACAAAGTACATGGCGGTTGGGTTTCACCTTCCGCTCAGCCTGTTTGGATTCCTATCTAATCAAATTCCTATTAATTATTTATTTACAATAATCCCGAAGGATTATTCTAACAATAAGCATGCACTTAATCATAAATGGATCATGATGTAATCTTTATGTGTATGGCTTGTTGTAGGTAAAACACCATAAGGATATGTGGTGAAATGGATGGAAATGTCGCATCAAAAAGTTGGATGAAATGAAGAAAACATCATATTGTAGGGTATCTGCAGTCTTTGAGGTGACCAATGTTTCCTCTAGAAGTGATAGACTTCCATAAATCTCAAAAAATTGATACTATGGGTATTTGGAATATATTCTTCATTGTGACTTTAACTCCTTCAAGGTAGTTTTATTCATTTTCAAATGGTACAGGTTACGATTCAATCAACGTGGTCCTAATAAAACTATTATTGAACATGATAATGGATTTACCATTGTTAATACAAGGTTGTTTGAGCCAGGAACGAAGCCCTATGTTCTTCTAAGGCATTGTGAACAACTACTTTACTCTAAGGTTCCAGGTAAAGGGGGTTGGTAATTTGTTGTTAGACACGATCCAAGGGGAAGGATGATAAATTATAACATAGAGGAAGGTAATGAAGAGGGTATCAAAGAATAAGATGATGTTTAAGATGATCAATGTGATTTAAATGATCATGTTCCATAAGATATGTATAAGAACTAGTTGAATTAAATGATGTAGTAGACAATGTCCATGAAGATGATATCAACGATGACATGATGATCATAACTGACATCGATGACGATGATGATATGACCAATCCTTACAATGTTGAATCTTGATTGGATGATACAGATGATGACTTGGATGAAGAAGATGATGAATTCCATTGAAGTGTATGAGGTATTCCTTAATATATCTACTATATATACTTTGATTTAATATTTCTATAGAATTACTGAATTTTATTAGTACGTATAAATTAATCGTTTCTTAGTGTTTTTCCCACTTTCCTTGTATTTTAGCATACTTTTTATAATTAGAGACATTGCTTCTTAAGTAGGAGAAAAAACACATTTTTTATTTTACATAGATTTTGTCGGGTTATGGGGAATTGAGAATGATGTGAGGGGGGGGGGGGGGGGATAAGAGCTTCCACCTTCACATGGTTGGCCCTGTTCACTAGAGAATATTAAATGATTCTTAAAACAAAGAGAATATCAGTAATGCAATGCACAATTTTCATGCTAACCCAAGTAGTGTGCTTGATCATGTACTACAAGGGGTCAAAATTGATTTTTTTTAATTTGTGCTAGCTTGGACTGATATTTGGCATGGTTAGACTAGACACATGCATTTACATCATGGGAGGGTTTTCTAGAGTCAAACATGAATGACACCAACAATTCGAGCATCAAAAAATATACCTATAGATTAATTAATGTGCTGCAAATGGGGCCAATGTTGCAATTTTTAAATTTGTGTTTTCTTTGACTGAAATTTGGTATGGTTAGACTAGATGCAAGCATTGACAGTGTGGGAGGGTTTCCAGACTCAAACATGAATAAAACTAACAATTCAAGCATAAAAAACCATATCTATAGTTTAATTAATGTGTTGCATGGGGACAGTGTTGAAATTTTTTAAATTTGTGCTTGCTTGGACTGAAATTTGGCATGATTAAACTAGACTCATGCATTGAGATTATGGGAGGGATTATAGACTCAAAAATGGATGAAATGAACAATTCAAGAATAAAAAAACATACATATATATTAATTAATGTGTTGCACAAGGCCAATGTTGATTTCTTTAAAATTTGTCCTTGCTTGGACTGAAATTTGGCATTGTTAAACTAAACACACACGTTGACATTGTGGGAGGGTTTCTAGAATCAAACATGATTGAAACTAGCAATTCGAGCATCAAAAACCATACCTATAGACTAATTAATGTGTTGCATGGGTTCAATGTTGATTTTTTTTAAATTTGTGCTTGCTTGGACTAAAATTTAGCATGGTTAGACTAGAATCATGCATTGATGTTGTGGGAGGGTTTCCAGACTCAAACATGACTGACACTAACAATTTGAGAATCAAAACCCATACCTATAGATTAATAAATGTGATGCGCGGGGATAGTGTTGATTTTTTTTTAAATTTGTGCTTTCTTAGACTAAAATTTGGCATCATTAGACTAGACGCATGCATTGATGTTGTGGGAGGGTTTCTAGACTCAAACATGAATGATACTAACAATTCAAGCATAAAAATTCATACCTATAGATTAAACAATGTGCTTCATGAGGCCAACGCTGATTTTTTTTTAAATTTGTGCTTGCTTGGACTAGAATTTGGCATGGTTAGACTAGACACACACATTGACAGTGTGCGAGGGTTTACAGATTCAAACATGAATGATTCTCTAGTTAATCATGTACTTGACCCTACATATAATAGTTGACATTTGAATGGGTCCAACGTTGAATTTTTTTCAATCTGTAATTGTATGGAATGAAATTTGACTTGGTTAGAGCAGACGTGTGTGTTGTCAGTATGAGAGGGTTTTAAGACTTAAACATGACTCACAGAAACAATAGATAATCAAACAATGTTGAATCCGGTTTGGATGATACAAATTTGGACTTAGATTAAGAATACGATCAATGACATTAAAGTGTATGGGGTATGCAGTTATATCTATTCTATATTGATTTATTAATAAAATTATAGTCTAATTGTTATAATGGTAGGTAATTAATTGTTCTTAAGTTTTATTCCATTTTGTATGTCATTATATGTTGTAGGAGACATTTTTTCTTAATTACATTAAAAAACACATTCGTTTATTTTCTAGTACATATAATTTTTTGGGTTTTGGGGAATTGAGGGTGACATGAGGGGGGAGACAAGATTCCACCTTCACATGGTTCAAGGTCCTATTTAGTAGAAAATTTTAAACTATTCTCTAAACAAAGAGAAGCTTGGTAAGGTAATTAATAATATTCTTATTTCACCTTCATTATTGTATATTTCTATTTCACAACCCAAAAATAAGGCATTGCAGCTGATCAAGTACTTGACCCCACATATAATAAGTAAGATGTGAATGGGGACAATGTTGATTTTTTTAAAATTTGTGCTTGTATGGAATAAAATTTGACTTGTTTAGATTAGACGCATGCGTTGATGGTATGGGAGGGTTTCAAGACTCAAACATGACTCGCACTATATCCATATCCTTCAAAGTTGGGAAAGCATGAAAAAAATCCATCTGATGGATTTATAGTAAACCTAATATGATGGAAAGATGACGTGGCATGATGCCACATGGTATCCAAGGGGAGACTCAATAGACTAATGTGGTAGATAAATTTATTGATGCATAGGTTTTAATGAAAATGTAGTAATGATAAGAGGTGACAAAGTAGTAGGTGATATATCTAGAAGTGGTGTAACTTCCTAATTGGAAATCCAAAGGGGTATAATATTGATATCCCATATATCCCATCCTTGAATTTATTTTAGAAAACATTGCACATAATTCATCATAAAAAATACTTCATTTAAATGCAAAAATACTTCAAATTATAGGGTTCCCATCATCTTACACTATACTTTATAAGGGAGAAACACCAAATATTTTTTCTCAAAACACAGAACATCATTACACACCATGATTGCTAAAGAAAAGAGCTTATTTTAGGGAAAGCCGCAAGAACGAAAATTTGAATAACTGAAGAAAATCATTGAGAACACTTTGGATGATTAAGAAGATTATTACTTGGTGATTGTGTTTATAATTGAGCATCGATTTATTTTCCATTATTCTCTTGAATGCATAATGTTCTATGCTTTGCATCAAGTGAAATAATGGTTTAGGTTTTTTGTCTAATTTTAATTTCAGCATTCTTGTAGTTGACCCTAAGATTGGCAGTTTAATGGTTTTCACATTTATGTTGCTGGTTATTGGTAGTGGTTTATTGATTATAAGTGATTAAAATTTATTTAATGTGTTTTTCTATGATGTAGTGCATGATATTTCAAAGAAACAACATCATAAAACTGGTAGTGAAGTAATCTTATTATCTTGCAAGAAAATATCTTGTTTCTAGATGTCTCATTGTCAAGTTTTGAAGTGTGACAAGGTGACTTTGACAATGCTCTCTCTTAATGCATGTGTGTTCAGAGAAAAAATGATTAAAATAAACCTTGCAATTAAAGTGATTTTCCTCTTATTTCAAAGGTTGCTTCCATACATAAAACCCATCAAGTCTACATTCACAAAGGATGGAAGTAACTTCTTAACGTCCATATCTATGCATAGTCATGCATATGACAAGTTGGTGTACTTTAAAATGACCTTGAAGGCCATCATAGATGAAGGTAAAAGGTTTCCAATTATCTGTGACAATAAATCTTGCCATAATAAAAAGGGTGTGCTTGATGGCCTTACCCATACTAGTGCACATGAAGGGATATTTTCAAATGATTAGACATCTAGGTCCCACATTTTTTATGAATAATTCATGGGCCTCCTATAAACCCTTGGGATAAGTCTAACTCTTCCAATGTTCAACTTTGTTTCTCTATGCATATGTCAATGTTCAACATTGTTTTCAACATGCATTTTATTGATTTAGGATTTGATTTAATACTAACTATTGTTGTTTGAAAGGAACTATTTATTTGGGTGTCAATAGTATCTTTTGAACCTCTTTATCCTACAAAAAATAGGTTCTCCAAGTAATTTGAAAAGATTGGGCGTCCACCTTTGGTTTTAAAGATTTCATTGTAAGACATATTTAGGCTACTTGGAATATGAAATGGAATAATGCATTGGGGGTTATGTTCCTTTAGGAAAGAAAAAATAGAGAAATCAATAGAAGGAAAAAACTATTTTTTGATACACCAATGAATATGGATTACATGGTTCTATCACACAATATAAAACTAAGTGTGACACTACCATGTTGAAGATATGTGCATAATTAACCTTGAGTGTGAAAATGCATGCACTACAAGTGTGCCTCGGTATAAAAAATGGAATTTATTGGCTATGATGCCATGAATAAATAGAATTTTGGGTCTCATAGCTTACTGATGGCATACTATCCAATAAAGGTCATTTTGTATACCAAGGCACACATGTAGTGCATGTATATTCACACTTAAGGATAATTATGCACATACCTTTAACATGGTAGTGTCGCATTTATTTTTATGTGTGATAGAACCATGCGATCCATATTCATTGATGCCATCATAACCTCCCACTATCATTGATGGAATGTGTTAAATTTCTTTCCATCAGTATCATTTTCCTTAACTTAGGTGCATGATTGTGGCTTTCCCACTAGGGGAATAAGATTTAGGTTGATTTCCTTATATGTTCATGTGTTCCCCCCCTCCCTTTCCTATTTATGGTCCTTGATCTATGGATTTTCCTTGGATCTATGACTTTCTCATCAAAAATTGTGTACTTGAGAACAATTTCAAGGTCAATGAACCACATATTTTCTAGAAATGTGTGAATAAGATAAATAAGGCATGGATAGGTCCATGCACATGGAATAATTAGTCCATTATTAATATAAATTTAGCATACAACTCTAAGTTTCCTTCGATTATAGTTGAAAATTCTCTCTCTTACTTCATGTGAGCCAATAATTCTCCTTCCTTAATTGATTATTCAGTTTCAAGAGAGTGTTGTAGGAGGGTTTGAAATGTATCTTACCAATCATGATGATGATGGTTATGATGACAATGATTTTCTTGATGTTGATGACAATGAATATCATGATGACAATGACGACGATGACTTTGACGATGACGATGTTGTTGTTTATCATGATTTTGATGATAAATATTGATGACAACGATTATGATGGGGATTGTGGTGATGATGATGATGATACTGATCATGATGATGATGATGATACCGATCATGATGAAAACGTAGACAATAATGATGACGATAATTAATATGGTGATGATGATCATTTGTATGATGATGATGATGGTCTTGATGACAACGACAATGACCAATCTAGTCAAAATCCCCCATGGGTGCACAAAACACTTTCCTAATATGTCAAGAGCCTCACTAATTGGATGAATTAGCTTTTATAGCTGATAAGTGAAGGAAAGTGGACTAAATCATGTTTTTAGAACATGGAAAGTAGGAGGGCAAGTTGTGACAAAAACAAGGCATTTTGCCTTAAAACTAGCTTTACCTTTTGCCAAAAATTCCTCCAGGAGAGATTTATAAATATTCTGGATAATATTATGACAAGCCATTAGACTACCCCATTTATCAAGTGCTCATTCTTACCTTATTTAGAGTTTCATAAATTTTCAGCAGTTTTAAGGCAAAAGGTAAAGCTAGTTTTAAGGAAAACTACCTCGTTTTTGTCACAAATTAGCATGATTTTCTCACCTAAAAGCATGATTTATTCTTCTTTCCTTCACTTATCAGTTGTAACAAATAATTCATCCAATTCTATCCCATGGCCTTGAGCCAAAAATCCTAAAACGAGACACATCAGGCTTGTGTCCACTCCAATCTTCGAAAGGAGTGATTCCATCAAGTTGCTTGTGAGGAATCCTATTATGGATGTAGGATACAAAGTTTATAACTTCATCCCAAAAATTTGGTGGAAAATTCCTAGACTCCATCATAAAAGTAGCCATCTCCTTGAGGGATCTATTCTTCCTCTTAGCAACACCATATTTCTGAGGTGCCTAAGGAATATAGTTCTTCATATGAATACCTACATATTTACAATATTTAATGAACTCAAACTTGACATAATCACCGCAATTATCAGATCTAAGGATATTGAGTTTCATCTTAGATTGGTTCTCAACCAAGGCTTTAAAAACCTTCAAGAGGTCAAAAAATTCAAACTTGAGTTTAAGGAAGTAAACCCAACAGTATCTAGAAAAGTAATCTATGGAGTTTGAGACATACTTGGCTTGACTCATGGAAATTTGAGGGAAAGGACCAGCAATGCCATCGTGTATGAGCTCAATAGGTGCAGAGGTTTTCTCATGACTGACTCTCTCATATTTATGATTTGGGTGTTTTCCTAGAATGAAACCCTGATGCACTCCTTTGGAAAACTTGATCTTTGGCAGCTCTATAACCATGTATTTTTCACATAAATATGAAAGATATTTGTAATTTAGATGGACAAACCTCTAATTCCAAATATTACTAGATTCATTAGCATGAGTGAGGAGAGAAAAGGGATTAGAGAAATGCATTAAGTGTGAGAACCTATACACTTTCAAACTGTGATCCACAAAACCTTTAGCAATGACTCTACCAATATCAAATATTTCAACATCATTAGGAGTAAAAACAACCTTCTTAAGAGACCCACTGTGGGTCATCTGGTAGATTGATAAGATATTATTAGCAAGACATGCGACATATAAGACATTATTGAAGGAACCATGGTCAAAATATCTGCTACTCTTTCTCTTACTTTCCGTTTCTAACTTGTCTCCCGAAAAAGTATTTGGACCATTCGAATCATCAAGAGAGGATAATGCCTCCCTTATTGAAACCATGTGCATAGAAGCTCCAGAATCAATGATAAAGGAAGGATATCTTACAGTGCTTGCAACAAGGTCATGAACTCTCTCCTTGTCTTCAAAATTGGGTCCTCCTTCCTTCTTCTTTGCTCCTTCAAGAAGGGATATGTTGTGCTTCTCCAAGGGTTGAGTCAACATATTGATATTATTCTTCTTGCAAGAGCTCTTAGGATTAAATCCCTTACCATAGTATGTGCACTTGCTCATTTCACCTTTACCTTTGTTCCTTTGGTAGTTCTTCTTCTTAAAGTTTGAGGACTCCTCATGAGACTTGGACTTGTCTCATTTTTTATATGGAGGATTCTTAGACTTCTTATTTCCTTCGGAATTGATCTTGGAAAATTCAACAACCAAATCTTGATATTTGGAAGGTTTGATGGTGCCCATCATGACCAATTTGTCTTGCTGCTGAGTCAAGGATTCCATAAAATATGCTAGTGAAGGAATCTTCCAGGTTCGACTTGTCAGCTTTGTGGGATGGAAGGTCAAAAAAAAATACTGAGTAGTCAGGGCCAAGTTTTGAAAGAATGGCCATTAGAGGAAATTTGGGGTCTAAAATGGTCTTTATAAGAAAACATGCCAATAATAAATTTTGTGAGTTGGAATTCAAGAACCAATATAATTTCAATGAAATGAGTCAACCATAATGGTTGAATTAGCATATTTGTCATAAAAGAAAACTATTTTTTTGTTTGTATTTTCGCCATATCTCCCTGTGTTTTTACTCAAATTTCAAGCGAGAGAGCTTGTTGGATGTGGAATTTAATTCTGCATCCAACAAGTACCCACACCGCATACTTTTGACAGACCCCTCTACCCCAAAACCAAGAAATACCTGAAAAAATGTGTTGATGATGTCATCATGACATTTTTTTCAGGTATTTCTTGTTTTTGGGGCAGCGAGGTCTATCAAAAGTATGCAATGTGGGTACTTGTTTGATGTGGAATTAAATTCTATATCGAACGAGCTCTCCTGCTCATAATTTGAGTAAAAAACAGGGNCACAAAAAGTAGTTTTTTCATTCTTCCTCCAAAATTAATAACTATTATTTTATTATTTTCCTTAGGAGGCCCATTTTAGACCTCAAATTTCCTCTAATGCAAGACTAGTTGTTCATCTTTCTTATCTATACCAATCTGTTTCAGCTGCAATTTGAATTTGGAGAAGTAGAATTGCAAGGATTTGAAGCTGCTTGAACTCAGTGAAATTAGCTCGTTCTCTAGTTGATGACCCCTCATCTCATCTGTCTTCCCAAATAAAGTTTGAATCTTCTCCCATACTTCATATGGTGATGACAATTCATCAAGATGGAATAGAATGTATCTGGAAATGTTGAGACATAAGAGGTGATATGCCTCATCTCTCCTATTATGCCATTTGAGCTTCTCTATTCCTACATTAGGCTCAAATTTAGTTGACATGGTCACTTGTTAGATTCCTTTACTCCTCATCAGAATCTCCATCAGTGCCTTCCATTCAAAGTAGTTGAATGGATTCAAAATGATATGGTGAGATTAATCCATTCTTCAGCAACTGCGCCCTTGAATAGGAAGAATGAGCTCCCAGTGAATGAGGTTTACCCTAAAAAATAAATATAAGAGGAGAAAAACCAAGCTACCAAGGATTTGATACCATGTGGAAATTAAGCCCAATATTAGATCAATTGAACTCACAAAATTTCTTGGCAAATATGCAAGAACCACTCAAAAAAGGAGGCTAGATATGTTGAATAACGCAAACTTTTGTTATATTATATTACACCAGAAAACCTTATATAGAAATAGGTTGTTCAATAATGTATATATATTATGGATTCAAAAGCATAAAGATTGCTTTTGAATCAGTATAAAAGAAAGCTTACTAAACTAGTCAAAATTCCCCATAGGTGCATAAAATACTTTCCTAAGCTGTTAAGAGGCTCATGAATTGGATGAATGAGTTATTATAGATGATAAATGAAGGAAATTGGACTAAATCATGCTTTTAGGTGAGGAAAAGGAGGGTGAGTTGTGAAAAATGAGGAACTTTGCATTAAAACTAGATTTACCTTTTTCCTTAAAATTGCTGAAAAAGAAGGAAACTCTGGATAAGGAAGGAATGCACACTTGCTAAATTGGGAAGTTTGATGGGTTTTCATAATATTATAAAAAATCTTTCTGAAGTGCTTTTGGAGGAAGTTTTTGAAAAATGTAAAGCTATTTTAAAGGAAAAAATCCTTGTTTTTTTCAGAACTCATCCTCCTTCTTTTCCTCACCTAAAAGCATGATTTAGTCCAAATTCAAATCACTGGTTTTGCAGCTTAAATGGTGTGGTATAGATAAGAAAGATGAAAATTTATTCTTGGCCATTATTTCAAAACTTAGCCTTGAATACTCAGTATTTGTTTTGATCTTCCATGCCACAAAGCTGACATCTCAAACCTAGAAGATGCCTTCATTGTCATATTTCATGGAATCCTTGACTCAGGAGCAAGGATAATTGGTCATGATTTGCACCATCAAACCTTCCAAAGATCAATATTTGTTTGTTGGAGATTCCAAGTTCAATTCCAAAGGAAATAAGAAGGCTAAGATGCTTCTAGATAAAAAAGGAGACAAGTCTAAGTCTCATGAGGAGTCAAAATCCAAGAAGAAGAAGTCCCAGAAGAAGAAAGGAAAAGGTGAAATGAGAAAGTGCACATATTGTGGTAAGGGATTTCATCCTGAGAGCTCTTTCATGAAGAACCATATTGATATGTTGACTCAACTCCTGGAGAAGCACAACATCCACCTTCCTGAAGGTGCAAAGAAGAAGGAAGGAGGACCCAATTTCAAAGACAAGGAGTGAGTTCATTCCCTAGTTACAAGAACTATGATATCTCCTTTATTTATCATTGATTATAGATATTTTAGGCACATTATTTTAGTAAGGGATGAATTCTCCTCTCTTGATGATTCGAATGGTCCAAAGGTTTTGTTGGGAGACAAATAAGAAACTGAAAGTAAGTGTAAGGGTGGCATATATTTTGACCATAGTTCCTTCAATAATGTCTTGTATGTCCTAGGTCTTCCTGCTAATATCTTGTTAGTCTACTAGATGACCCACACTGGGTCTCCTAAGATTTCTTTTTTACTCTAAATGATGTTGAAATCTATCATATTGTGAATGCTAGAGTCATTGCTAAAGGTTTTATGGATCAAAGCTCCAAAGTGTACATGTTATCACACTCCATGCCTTTCTCTAAACCCTCTACTCTCCTCACTCATGCTAATGAAGCCAATAATATTTGGCATGAGATGTTTGGCCATATAAAATAAAAATATCTTTCATATTTTTGTGAAAAATACATGGTTATAGGGCTTCCAAACATCATGTTTTCCAAAGGAATCTGTCAGGGTTTCATTTTAGGAAAACACCTAGAGCATAAGTATGAGAGAGTCAGTCATGAGAACACCTCTGCACCTCTTAGGCTCACACACCTTGAAATTTATGGTCCATTCCCTCATATTTCCATTAGTCAATCCATTTATTTCTTAACCTTCATATATGGTTTTTCCAGATACTATTGGGTTTACTTCCTTAAACTCAAGTATGAAGTATTTGACCTCTTCAAGGCTTTTAAAGCTTTGGTTGAGAACTAATATGGGAGGAAATTCAAGATCCTTATATCTGATAATGGTCATAAATATGTCAATTTTGAGTTCATTAAATATTGTAAATATGCAAGTATCTAGATGCAACACTCTATTCCTTACACACCCTATAAGAATGGTTTTGATGAGAGGAAGAATAGAGCCCTCAAGGAGATGGCTACTTCTTTGATGGAGTCTATGAATTTTCCAACAAAGATTTAGGTTGAAGACATAAAACTTGAATCCTACATCTAGAATAGGGTGCCTCACCAAGAAACTTGATGGAATCACTCCTTTCAAAGCTTAGAGTGGAAACAAGCCTGATGTGTCTCATTCCAGGATTTTTGTCTCAAGGGCATGGGATAGAATTCCATTAGACAAGAAGAGGGATTTGGAACCCAAAATTCAAGAGGGCCTATTTCTTGGGTATTCTAAATATTCCAAAGTCTATAATCTGATCAACATGACCACTCAAATATCCTTCATTGAAAGGAGTTTTGAGTTTGAAGAAGAGCCTATGCCAACAACATAAATTGGAGAGTCTTCTTCACCACCTCCACCTTTGACTGTAAGTGAAGAGACTAATGATATTTATGATTATGATATTTATTATCATGATGTTTTAATTGTATATCATAAAAACCCCATAAGGCCAAATTGGGAAACAAATACCATTCAAGCAGTTGGGGAACTAGCTGGGAATCCTAGTGATCTTAGGTGGACTAGATCTCAATTCTAGAGTTCCCTTTTTGTCAACGACCCTTTATTTGTTGAGAAGTGTTATCTAATGATTTAATTAGACCCAAATACATATGAAGTAGCATTAGAAGATCCAATATGGAAAAAAAAAGTGAAGGATAAATATCATTCGCTCCATAAGAATGACACATGGGAATTAGTCAATCTCCCCCCCGGGAGAAAGCTAGTCAAGTGTAAGTGGCTATTCAAAACTAAATTTTATGTTGATGGATCCCATATGAAGTATAAGGAAAGGTTAGAGGCCAAGGGGTTCTCCCAAGTCCAAGTAATTTACTACAAATACAACTTTGCACCAGTGGAAAAGATGGACTCCATAAGACTATTTTTGGCCATTGCAGCCTCCAAGAAGTGGGAGGTACATCACATGGATATATGAAGAGTTACTTTCTACATGGAGATATGAAAGAATAAATATATATGCAGCAACCAGAAGGTTTTTTTACTTATCCATCTTTTGTGTGCAGGTTGAAGAAATCATTGTATGAGCTAAAACAAGCTCCTAGAGCTTGGTATTTCAAGATTGATGGATTTTTGCAATCACTGAAATATTGTATATGAATGTATGATACAAATGTCTATTTTAAGATGATTCATGGTTCTTTAATCATTATTTTATTATGTGTGGATGAAAGTAATGATCACAGGAAGTTCTAAGAAATAAATTTCCTCCTTGAAGAGTGAAATGAACCATTCCTTTTCCATGACTGATTTGGGATTGTTAAGCCAATTTTTGGGGATTGAAATTTCTCAACTAGATATTGGAATCAAGGTACATCAGTGCAAGTATGGTTTAGAACTTCTAATCAAGTTCAATATGAAGGATTTCAAGTCAAGCAATGCTCCTTTCCTTTCAGGAGTTAATCTTGAAGAAGCAAAGTCAACTCGAATCTCAATTGATCCAAAGTATTAAGGAAACAAACCAAACACATAGATATCCATATGCAATACATCATAGGACTTGCACATGATGGGGTCATTTCTTAACATTATTGCACATCATCTGAGCAAGTCACAAACATATTCACCAAGGTGTTTTCTAAGAATAATTTTAGCAGTCTCAAATCACTACTGGGGATAGATGATAATGTGGTGAAGACTGATTGAAGACAAGATTCATTACAATTTTGTTCATGTCCATGTTTAATGGAGGATTTTCCCCTTTGTGGTTTTTCCTCTTTCCTTGTTTTGTATTGACAAGTAGCATGTAAAGGGTGACTAAGCCTTGTTTTTAGGCGTTATATATCTGAAATATTTCTAATATTTTACATAAGTCAGGATTAAGAGGGGGTGTTGGAATAATCAAAACCCATTCCGATACTTGGGATATAAAATTCAATCATTTTGGTTAAATTCCTAGGTCTTACACTAGCTAGTTGGCATCCACTTGCAATTTGTGATCAAACCTGCCAAAACTACCTCCAGGAATGATTTATAAAGATTTTGGATAAGATTATGACAACCCATCAGAATTCCCAGTTTAGAAAGTGCACATTCCTTCCTTATTTAGAGTTTCCTTCTTTTTCAGGAGTTTTAAGGCAAAATGTAAAGCTAGTTTTAAGGCAAACTTCCTCGTTTTTGTCACAAATCACCCTCCTTATTTTCATCACCTAAAAGAATGATTTAGTCCACTTTATTTCACTTATCAGCTGTAAAAAATAATTTATCAAATTCGTGATCCTCCTGACATATTAGGAAAGTTTTTTATGCACGTATGGGTGATATTGACTAGTTTAGTAAGTCTACTTTTGTATTGATTAGAAAGGCATATTTATGCTTTTGAATCCCTGATGTATATAAATGATTGAAAACCTATTTCTATATAAGTTTGGATGGTGTAAGATAATATAACAATAGTTTGTGTTATTCAACATATTCACCCTCCTTTTTTGAGTGTTTCTTGCATATTTTTCAAGCAATTTTGTGAGTTCTATTGATCTAGCTTGGGTTTAATTTCCACACCATTTTAGTTGAAAATGCTCTCTGTTAGTTCATGTGAGCCAACAATTATCCCTCCTTAATTGATGATTGAATTTCAAAAGAGTAATGTGGGAGGGTTTGAAATGTAGCTTACCAACCATGATGATGATGCTTATGATGACAACGACGCCAACAATGATGATGATGCTTATGATGACGATGATGTTCTTGATGTTGATGAAAATGAATATCATGATGATGATGACGATGATGACAACGACGACAACGATGTTGTTTTTTGTTGTGATTGTGATGATAAATAGTGATGACACCGATTATGATGGGGATGGTGATGATACTAATGACAATGACGGTGATGATGATAACAATAATGAAGATGGTGATGATTATCATCTGTATGATGATGATGACAATGAACATGATGATGATTCTTATGATGATGATGATGTTGTCTATGTCAATGACAATGACAATGATGATGATGATTACTAACGATGAAGCCGTTCATGATGATGCTTTTGATGATGATGAAAATGATGATGATGATGATGATGATGGTGATGGTGATGATGATGATGATCATTAGAGTCGATGTCAATAATGTCATCATCACTAACATCCTCATTAAAAATTTTAATTTAATTTTTTTATTAAAATTTATTTTCCAATGTGCATATATTAAAAATACATAAATATATAATTGTAAATTGTTTAATATTTAAAATTATATATATAGTAAGTACATAAAAAATAAAAAATAACAAAGATACAATATTAAAAATCACCTTTGGACCTCCTGTGCCAAACAAATGAGTTCAGTGAGTCATGAGCAGTGAGAAGAGAAGAGTATTGAGTAGAGCTATAATCCCTAAGCTGTGAGCGGAACATAGTTGTGATATGTGAGTAGACCATAGTTGTGAGCCATGAGCAAACCAAAGTTGTGAGTTGTGAGCAAAGCTGAGTAGAGTTGGATTACGACTGAGGAGAGGGAGGCCAAGAAGAGTCGGTTACGAGTCATGAGGATAGCAGAGCAGAGTTGGATTGTGACTGAGGAGAGGGAGGCCAAGAAGAGTCACTTTGAGATAGGACAATGCCTCCCAAATTTGTGACTACATTTCCCTAGATATTTTAACCTCTAAAATGAATTGTTTATATTCAGTGAACTCATTGTTGGGTTTATGAAATTCATATTCTCTTTTGACCTTGAAATTTTTCTTTCCTATTTCCTTCGTTTCAGTTTCATTAGTTGTATAAATCGCTTGGTATTGGGTTTCACCATTCACAGATTTTTCTTGGCAAGATCGAAATCATTTGAAGAATATTTTATCCATAGACCCAGATTTCTAATGCTTTGAAACATCTTAATTATTTGCGATTGAAATATATGATATTGATATCCTTTGTTAAACATTCAACTTTCTCAAAGAAAAATCATTAATAGGGTTTAAGGACAAATTTCATTGTGTTATTGACACCATTTTTGTTTCAACTATTAAATATTTCATTGTTTTGATCTAGATTTAGACTCCATTTTCCCATTGAAAGGAGTTGATCCTTTACAAATTTATTTTCTGCTTGGAATATAAAGTCTTCTTTGCATGAAATTTTATTGTCTTGCTAGTGGTTACCTTATCATTTATAGAAATACTTGTGCATCTAGGGTTCTTTTAAATAATCAAATATTTTTCCCTAGTATCCATTATCCTAGATCATGAACCTTGACTTGACAAACTTTCTTGATCTAGGGTTTGTTTATGTATCTAGGCCATTCTCAGTAGGAGGTTAAAACAACATCACATCACATCAAATAGACAAATAAATCATGTTAAAAACATAGAAAAAATAGGTGCATATGCATGGAAATCCTTCATAACATAACATCAATGCTACCAAGGTGTAAGAATATGAAAAATATGTCGATAAGTTAAGGCCCTCAATGTATATAAAATGTATTAAACTAACAATATCTATACATGCATGAACCTTGATCATGTCATAAGGATCATAATGATAATCTAGAAAAACCATGTAAAGTGCTATCTCCTCAAGAAAAAATGGTACACCAATTACACTAAAACACTACAGTACACTATAGTTGAAAATACTACTAAGATCAAGGGAAAGCACAAGTACATGCAACCAACTTATTTCCTCTATACATTACACACTCATCATTGAGGCAGTAGTTCAATGTACCATAAGGACAATGTAAGGAAAGGGTGTGCATCCATACAATTAGATAGCCTTTGTCAAACCATCCATCATTGATATCCCAAAAATAACCATAATCATGATGATAATCATGGGTAAAACCTCATGCAATATAAAGGGTAATAGGGTATACAAGACTTCATAGAATTAGCATTTCAAAAAAAGGGATTGATTCTACCCTTTCCAAACACAAGTGATTGTTAAACTAAGTGCATGTGCATGGTTCGAGAAGCCAAGGAAACATGAAAATGTATCCAAAACACTTATAAAAAGTAACCAAAAATTGCAATCACTAATTGAAGTGCATGCCACTACCTATCGAAATTGCATTCAAGTAACTAATGTTGCAAAGACAAGGTATTCCAAACATGTTTCAACACTAAGAAATGGACAATTGCATGTTGTAATGTACTCATTACTCTATATTAGTATTTGTCATGAGAAAGTGTTATAGGGATCAATACATAAGTTTTGTGATATAAACCCTAGAAGAGACATGAAGATGGAATATAGTTCTAGGTATGAACTTAAGTTTGAGAAATTGTGCAATGTATAGAATATTACCTAGGGTTTGTGCAAGACAAAAATTATGGGGGACTTGGAGCGTTTTTCTTGGAGAGATTGTATAATGAAAGATTAAATAATATCATAGAGGACTTCAAAAAACCCTTGGAAGAGGGAATGACCTCAAATTCAACCAATAACATAGTGGAAAAAGTGAGGAATGCATCAACATATGTGGCCTAAGGATTAGAGATTTACTAGGAGATATACTCTACCTCATGATCTAACCAATCAAGTGTGAAATCAAGAAAAATAAGATAAGGTGTTGATTCAAATAGTCCACAAAGTTCAAAGAAGGTCAAAATAGTTGTTAAATGGGTACAATCAATCTTTATGTGTGCACAAGTGGAGAGCTTCATCAAAGGGGTGCACATCAATTCTTCCAAGGTGCAACCGTATGTGAAATAGGCCCATAAGTTAGGGCCCTCAATATATATGTATGAAAAGAATATCTAACCATGTATGAACTTTGATCAAGTCATAACTGTCACCATGAAAATAGAAGAATGATGTAAAGTTCTATCTCCCCAAGAACAGATGGTACACCAAATACACCCAAACACTACAATAAACTATAATTGAAAATAATAATAGGATCAAGAGAAACCACAAGTACATGAAACCAAATGTATTCAAGTACTATAATGTTGAAAATCCAAGGTCTTCCAAACATGTCCCTACACTAAGACATGAACAATTACATGTTGTAACCCATGGTATGTCATCTCAATGTACTGAGGGATGGTTGATTCTTCATGCATATAAGAGAGCATTAATACTTCATGCACACAGGGGTGATAAATGTTGTGTATATGTTATAACATCAATGCTTTACGTATATCAAAGAGCATTGTTTCTACAACAAAGGGGACCATAGAACTAGTGAAATTGCATGCATTGAACCCATTGTGAACCTAAGTTAACATATCACACATATTCTTCACTTCATCATAGAGCATATGTTGGAAACCAATGTTTGAAGCTCATATATTAAATATCAATATAAAATCTCATATATTGTATCTATTTTCTATATGTAATGCATCTTATAGCATTGTATTAGAGCCAAGTTAAAAAATCTTGGAGCTAGTGATTCAATCTTCAAGATTATTGGATGATGAAGGAAATGGAAGATAATTCTAAACATAATTTTTATCTCTTTCAACTTTAACACTCCCAAAGGTACCTTTTTTAAAGTTGACATACATAGTAACATTAAATAGAAACAGTAAAGAAATAAGCTAATTAACAAGTTAGACAAAAACTCATCAAACAATATTAGTAAAAGAGCAAAACCAACAGTACTAGTTCAGATCTTTCTTATACCTAGATATTTTTCCAGATCAGACCTTTCCTTTTGAAGGATAAGTCACTAAGGAACAGTGGAGATACCTTAGAGAGAAAAAATAGGTTGTAGTAGGGTAAGGTTAGACTAATACAGACCTCATTTTTCTTTAAAAAAATAGTCCATTAGCGAGAATAAAAACTTCAAACTCTTGCTGCAATGATAGTGTTGGGACAATGGCATCCTTCATGCATAGTTTTATCAGTCTTAAGGATTAGGGAATATTCCAAATAGGTTCAGTAGGTCACAACCTACTATAGTACACTAAACCTAGTCAATGTACCCTTAGAAGGTTCAAGAAATATTACAACCTAGTCTCAACATCCCATAGGAAGTCATGGTCCAAGTTTAGTAGCCTAAGTAGCCACAAAAAGATCACAAGTACCCAATGCTAATGTTCATGACCTAGCCTAATGCATGGTAAAAATAGTCATGGCCCAGTCCTGGGCATGCTCAAAATAGTCACAACCTAGTATAAATAGTGACGACCTAGCTTAGCTATATTACAACAACCATATCACAGCTTCGGTATATTTACAATAGCCACAAATCAGGGCCTAACAGGATTACAAGGGTCACATCCCAACACCAGAAATTAGAGTAGTGATCTCATCCTAGTAAAAAACATTATGGCATCCCTAGCACCTGTAACAAGATTCATGAAATAGATCTAGGTAGTCAATAAGGATCAAGACACAGGTCTAGTGGCCCACAAGGATCAAGACACAGATCTAGTAACCAGTAACATTTCATGGATCAATCCAAGTGAAGCAAATAATTATCCACTCATACAAAGATTACCAAAATATTTGGAATATCGAATAAGCCATAATAAATAATGTATTGTATTGGTGATAGGATAGATAAGATGATAGATGATTACAATGGTTGATAACCCGCCTATTAAATAAGGCTTGGGAATTATGAGTGAAAGGTCATGTCCTTTCATGTTTAAGTGTAATTAATTTTTTTTAATTATTATATAATTTTTTTTTTTTTTTACGTTCGTTACATTTCCCTCCTCTTAAGGGAATCTTTGTCCTCAAAGATGTATTGAATTTAATGAATGATTTTTTTTTAGTCTGTCGTCTTTGGATTCTTTTTCTTTTTGTATTTGTGAAATTTGAGGAAATGAGCTGATACGAATTAAGGATTTCCTAGCAGAATTGTTGTATTGTATCTGTTGTGGTCCATCCCAGATCTATTTTTATCGGAGCTCTGAGATCTTTTTGTGGGATGATTTGTCTCAATTGTTGCTTAGTATGTCGATATTTTCACATGTCCACATAAGTCTTCTGTGAATATTCATTTTGACCCTGTCATTGGTCAAAATGACAATTATAATTAGCATGTCTATAAGGTGTAGGTGTTGTTTTTGTTCTTCTTTCTTTTGGACTGTGGTGAGGACTATCTTCACTTCCTCGATTTGATATTTGAATGCATTTTCCTGGATTGTGCTTCTTGGTTCTCCAGTAGATTGTTTATGATTCTGAATCTTTTCGATTCTTTCATCTTGTGATTGTTTTTCAATCTCTAACTCCTTGATCTGATTCTGTAGTTCCTGATTACGATTATTTAGACACTAGTTTTCTTCTTGCTTTTCCAGTATTTTTTCTTCGAGGTCTTCACTGGAGTGTTTTCTCTTGCTACTGTTTTTCAATTTTTTGATTTTTGTAATCAGTGTTTTGTTATGATTTCTTAATCTAAAAATTTCTTCAAAATTGTGGGATATTGTTTTATTACTCTTTGCGATCTCTAGCTTGTGTTCTTTTTTAGAGTCGCTATTTCGTTGTTGAAGAACTTTTATCTATTGTTGATACTGGTTGACCACTGATTCTTGATATGTTAATCTCTGTCGTATGTGCCTCAGTTCATCATCTTGGTCGTTAACGATTTTTTTCAAGCGTATTATTTCTGCTTCGTAATCACTTATTTCTTTCTTTATATCTTGATTTTTTTGTTTTTGATCGAACTCACTTTCGTCTTTTAATTTCTCAATTTGGGTAGACAATTTTCTATTTGATTTTTTGGTCGAAATTTTTTTGTTACTTGTGCTCTTTTGGCATCTTATGTAATTTAATCAACATTTTCAATTTCATATTAATGTCTCGTAACTCCTTATTGTCTCTTTGATAACGTTTTAACTTGGCTTCTAATTTCTCTATTTGTAGTCATAAACCAGATTCCATGATCTTTGATTTCTTCCACACTAGATGATGATGGTCTTCATTTTTTTTTTTCCATTTGACTATTTCTTCAACAATAATTGGTATTCTTTGTTAGGTTAAATAACCCTTTTTTTTCAAAAATTATTTATATACCTTTTTAAAATATAATAATCCTTCTCAACTCTTTAGTTTCACTTTTATGATAACTTTCCACTCTAGAGAATATCCCTCCAACTATGAGAGCTCCTTGAATAATTGATGTATATATCGCACTTGATTTAAAGAGCTCCTTGAATAATTGATGTATATATCGCACTTGATTTAAAAACCCAGTTTAGAATATGTTCCACATATTTCTTTTATTTCCTTCCTTCCACTAAAATGCAAAGTATATATTATTCAACGATTTAATATATTCCCTTTATTAATAATGAAATCGACTTAAAAAATAAAATGGGTTATCAAAGTAGAAGGTTTGAGTCTTTTGGAAACTTTAAATATAATATATTATAACTATATTATAATATATTTGAATATTATATTATAATACTATTTTTTTTTGTTTTTTTTGAAATATTATATCATATTATAATACTTTTGTTTGTTGTGTTTTTTTGTGCAGGTCCGCGTGAGGATGGAGGGGTGGTAGGAGGTGGCGATGTGGCGAAGGGTGGAGGAGGTGAAGGATGGCGACATGAAGATGTGGAGAAGGGAGGTTTGACGCGTAGGGAAGGAGCAGTGGACGCGAAGAACGGTGGGTGGAATGGATGCGTTGGAGGAGACCATGCTCATGGGAGCTGGCAGTGAGGTGTAGCGAGGTGGAGTGGCTGGCGTGGAGGTGGAGGTGGAGATGGGAAGGGAATGGAGCAGTGGTGGAGTGCGGGGTACGGGGGAAAAATGTTGATGATGGTGGAAGGCAACGCGTGGAGAAGCTGCGCAGGATGGTGGATAATGCGGATGGAGGATAGAGCTGGGTATGGTGGAGAGAGCTGGGTAAGATTTAATTTGCAACAATGATTCCACTTTTTGTTTTTCAACAAAAATTATGAAATTTAATATTATTTCTTTTTCTATGACAGTAGATTAGTTTCTTTCACAAGTTCAATTATGGCAGTCAAGGCCAAGAACTTCAACTTGCAGCAGAGTAATCTTCCTCCAATTGTATTTTTGAAATTTAAACTACCGTTTTTTTAGTCTCCACGTAGTACTGATATATATATATATATATTTTCTTCTTCAAATTGCAGCAGTGTTCTTCAGATTTTGTAGCGGATATTCCTTCAAAGAAATTTTCTTTTTTAATTAATAAATATTTTTTTTTTTGTAAATTTGAAATCTGAAAATGGCCAGAAGACAAGACAGGTCAAATACCAAGTGTACATAGAAACTATGAAATTACTCATATAAAATCTGAAATTTTGTCTGAAATCCAGAATGAGCTCAAGCCTGAGAAAGGGTTGGCTCTGATATCACATGAAGCAAATAATTATGTGGTCATACAAAGATTACCAAAATATTTGGAATATCAAATAAGCCATAATAAATAATGTATTGTATTGGTGATAGGATAGATAAGATGATAGATGATTACAATGGTTGATAACCCGCCTATTAAATAAGGCTTGGGAATTGTGAGTGAAAGGTCATGTCCTTTCATGTTTAAGTGTAATTAATTTTATTATTATATTTATTTGATGGTTGTTACACTGAGCACCCAATCATAGGTAAATTATTAGTCCAAGAAAACGTAAAAAATCCATGGCTAAGCTAGGAAGCCCTAAAATAGGTCACGGTCTAGTCCTCTTGGTCACGGTCCAGATGGGAACTATAAAATAGGTCTAAGAAGCCTTGAATTTGTCCCATGTTCCCATTAGAGGTTGGTTTGTGCTTACAAATTTCTAGGTGTGCATCTAGGTCTAGGTGAGGGCCTACTTATCCATGTGTATCTTTACTATCACATGTTTCTTAACATATGTGCGTTTAGAGCAGTTCTTAAAGTGGTCTTCCATATTGCGAAGATGGGAGTCTAGATTGTCCTTATTTTTAACTCTGTCAAATTTGGGGATGGAATGCTTTGTGTTCAACTTGAAGGACCAATGGAAAATTGGTATTCCTATAGGTGTATTAGGTTGTTGAAGAGGCACATGGTGTTCCAAGGTCTAATGACATGGTAGCAAGAAACAAGAACATAGTGAACATATTTTGAATCATGTTGGCATGTAATTCAACATGTTTCTACAACTATCCATCAATTTAGTCTAACAAGGATTGGTTGTAATGAATTTTTTCTCTTACCTTTACTCTATCTAGCATTGAGTGAGGGTGAATTCTTGAGATTCATTGAAGTGTCTATAAGAATTTTAAGGAGCCATGGAATACATAAAGATAGTTTGTGCTGGTTTGAGATCAAAAGTCTCAAAATGTTAGAAAAAAAATGTGCAAAAAACCAAATAAGATAATACAATTTATTATTTTCCAACAAATAACAACAAAGGTATGTCAATGAGACTAAAAGAGTACAAGAAAAAGCAAGCCATAGCATGATATGATAAGAAGGAAAACATAAAGAACTAAGTGTCTAATTAAAAGTTAAATAGTTGGCTGAGATAATATATAAGGTTTAGTGCAAGTACAAGAAATATGCTAGAAATTACTAGTGAGGGTCAATGATTAAAAAGGCAATGTCAATCCATTGTGTGCCTAGATCTAGTTGTCTAGGATAGGTAAGGAGGCCTCAATACAAGCTTCTCATCATAGTCATCAATAAGTATGAAAGGGCCAATACATTAGTGAATGATATCCTTGTTGGCATTGGAAAATCTAGGCATGTGTGTATGGTGGGGTCGATATATGCTCCTTGTCATAGTTAGCAGCAACTGTGAAAAGGATAATGCACTAGCAAATGATATCCTTTAGGTAGTGGTAAGGGATAACTAAGAGGATATTCCAACAAGATTCTAGGGGGATCACAAGAGTGAGGAATCCCAATTCTATTAACATCCAAGGTTGTGGGAAAAAAACTCCATATGGAATAATAGTCGTGAAAAAAAAACAACTTGCAATCATGAATATAAAATAGGGAAGAAAACTACAACTGCAGTAAATTACAAAAGGATTGGGGAAATGAAGGAATTTTGAGAGATAAATTCGAGTAATAAAGAGATTGATGTGTTTCACTAGTATGCAAACAAGAAATAAGTGTTTTGAAACACTTGTAAATCACCCAAACCAGTTGGATTTGCCAATTTCACAAGGTGTTTTGGGAAATGATACTATTTGGATATTGGATTTTTAGAGAGATAAGATGAAATATAAGGTTCATAAATTAGATCAATATTTGATAGGGAGACATCCTCTAAAAGGAACCAATAAGTTACTATGGGATAAAAATACTTAAGAGGTTTTCTAGAACTGGGATAATTTTGAACAAATTTAGAATGAGTTTGAACTTGCCACCATTGTTATTGCTAAAAAGGGACAAAGGATGAGCTTGAATCCAAGTCATAGATATCAAGTGATGTAGCTATGATATTAAACAACATGACCACAAGAAAATTAGTATACTTTGGTGTTACCAATTGGACATATTGATTCAACCATTCTATCCAATTGATAAGAAAATTGGATCTAATGAATAGGGATCAAAATAGGATAAATAATTTGGTATTAGAAATTCCATTTTTTTAAAGGTTATTTGAAGATGCAATTTACAAAGGGTTCTCCACGCTTGTGGGATGGAAATGGAGACCTGTACAATAAGGAATCCTATCCAAAAATGTTAAATCAAAAGAAGATCGAAGAAATAAAATTTGAGGATTTAGATGGTCCTTTAAAGGGTATTGTAATCAATGATCAGTTAACTAGGGAGTTTGAATTGTGGACTAGTCTAAAACATACTATTAAGAATCTACCACATATTTCTTATGAAAATTTTACAAATTTTTATTTGGTGTTAGACTCTATGAGGACCCATAAATATTCCATTGGTGATGAATGGCATCAAAATTATATGAATCATAAATTTTCCATACTCCATTATGCACAACCTACTTTGTCAAGGCAATCAGTTGGACAAGCAATATAGAATCCAAGAGGGAAGATAGCTTGGAAAATCAATTGGACATAAACCTAAGTTGAGGTCCACTAAAAATGGACCGACTCAACCAAAATGAAACCAAATTTATATGGAGGAATTAAAGGCGAATCATATGAACCAATAATAAAAGGGTCATAAGAGAGAGGACAAGTGATAAGCAATTAGAACAAAGAGAAATCTAGTAATGAGGTCTCCCTACTATGCAGTGAAAACTCAAAGAAGAAATAGAGGATGGCATATTTTTAAGAGGGTTTGTTAAGTCAATTTGGGGGATCTGACATATGTATATAGGTATTCAACTTTTTAGGTAAAGTTTTGGATGTGTGTTAACTATATATTATCCTTGTAATTTTGTCTTTGTAATATTAATTTCACACATGTTCTCTATTCATGTAAATTTTCTTGGGATATCAAAAGATCTAAACAACAATATTTGCATCATGTTTGCAACATTGATATGAATATATGCTAAGAATAATGATTGGGATAGATATTTCATTTTATGACCTTTTTCCTACCATTGATTTTCATTTGTTAAATAGTAAATTTTTTTTTTCTGAGAAAAAAAGCATAATTTTATTTCATCTTTCGAGTAACAAAATTACATTTTGCAGATACACATCGTTGTGTATTCTATGAAGAAACCTGAGTAGGTCCAGTATAATGAATACATCAAAAGTAGGATGTTTGATCAATCCCGGTCAAGTGTGGCACAATATATCTCGATCCATGTTTAGCCATATCAGCGAAGCTGAGCAAAATAAAGACATATAGAATATGAAAATAAACATAGTATTTGTCAAGATACAGATAATCATGTAACTGCAAGAAACTGTAAAAAAAAAATAGAATATAAACATGCAAACATAATGATACTCATTGAGGAGCCACTGTTAAATAGTAATTTATAATTATTGTTGCTATGCAAATATTTGATTGTCCAAGCTTCCATTTTTCTTCAATAATCAAGAATGATTTGGATAATGTTAAACTACTAAATTATTTATAATCTCAGTGAATTTTATCCCACACTAAATATTTAAGAATTGTATAAATGGAACCTCAAACACTTATCTTATGTTTCCACTTTCTCAATTCACCCTCATCTAGAATTAATTGTTGAATATGCACCTTGAAATTTGTCTAGAGTGAAATCCTTAACTTATAGTTTATCCATCATCCCTGTATCTGCAATTTTTAATAGATTAACCATCAATATCATCATAGAAGAAATATTAATCTCTAAATAGTTAATAACTGAGACTTGCCATGCCTTTGAATAGTTCAAATTTAACCTTGGTACATCTCAGGGGATAATATATATTTTGAAACAACAACGGTTGGAAGCATACCACTAATAATTTTTGCATCTTCGTATCCTTGATTCTCAACTTCTAGCTTAGGAGTATATGGATCTACCCACAACAACTTTAATCTCAATCATTTTATAACTAGGCTTGTGTACCAATTCTTTGTTTCCTTTTCACCCCCTTCCTTAGTTTAGGTAAAAAATGCGCATTCACTTTCAAGAAAGTATGATGAGCTAAAGTTATCCATGTGCATAGAATTTGTCCCAGAGATCATATTCAATAACGCTTGAAAATACCTCTCCAACATATATATTTTCTATACTATCATCTTCATGAGGAACAAGCGATGACATATCACCAAGATAACAACCTAGGACTAAGTGTAATATGTTGCTATTCAGATACTAGGTGTAATATGATACTATTAAATACTAACACAATAGGATTTGAACCCGAAATCCGACGACAGAATCCGACGACATCTGATGTTGGGTATGGATGTGTCAGATTGCAATGATGAAAAGTATTGTACCTTATGAAATATTTTCGAGTCATCGAATATCCGACTGATATAGCATCTATTTTTCGACAGCCCATTGACATCGATGATGCAACGGTATTGGTGTCAAATATGCGACCCTCATGTGTCGGATATCTGCACCACTCAATGTGTCGAAAAACCAACACGCATGTGTCATATTTTTCTAACGGTCACTATATTTACGCCATCATATATTCAATGAGTGTACATTTATAAACATTCGTGAAGAGATGGACGGTTTCAGGAATTGTTTTGTTCTTCAACGAGTGGTTCTGGGAAATGTTTTTTTCTTCAATAGACATTTTGTGGGAAAACTTTTATTTCTTCGACAAACCTTCATTTGAGAAAATTGTGATGCGTGGAACTTGATTTTTTTAATATTGTCGATAGTATTCATTCATGAAGTTTGTGACAAAATGTCAAATAGAAATATTCCTGATACAAACGAAAACAATTGACAATTGCTTGCTAGACTATGGGATGTAGTGAAATGAATGGGTGATGGAAAATGTTATTGTCCATGTACTCAATGCAGGGGATTTAAGAGGAGAAGAATATTGATCTCAGCAGCCACAAAACATTGCAGGGAACATGGACACACTGAGGGGTGGAATGAATATCGTCCATTTGTAGGTTTAGCATTATAAAGTTTTTTAGATTCTTTGCTTTGGTAAATGTATGCAATTTTTTAATATTTCCTATATTAATGTATATCTATTGATGTTTCCATGTATTTATAAAGGAAAGACACCCGACGACATATCGTCCTGAGGAAGTGTTTTTAGAACAAGTTCCCAATCAGGATCATGGAGCGTTTATGTTTAATGGACAACAAGTGAATGATCATATTGAACAATATGATCATACTGATAACGTAGTTGAAGATGATGGTACAAATACATTGATCCATGATTCATTTAATGTGAGAATGGATGATGACGATGATGATGACGATGATAATGAAAATGATGATGACTTTTATGATGTTCATGATATACCTCTTCTCGATAAGGCACATGAACCCCTTTATGAAGGCTCCAAAACAAATCTTCTCTTTGTTGTATTGTTGATAATGAACTTGAAGGTTATGAATGGTATTTCAAGCATATCAATCACATGGATGCTAAGGTATGTAAAATAATCAATCACATATATAGGATCGTCATAAAGTTTATCTGTATTCCTCTAATAATTGTATTGTTAACTCATTATTGATAATCGTACGGATGAAGTGTGTTTTGTTAATATTATTTATTTATTACATTAACTATATTTTTTTTTAGCTTGATAGCTGAATTTTTGTTACCACCATCAAATATCTTACCTTACACATATCGAGATCTATCTACCATCATGAAAGATATTGGAATGCATTATAAATCAATTCATATATGCCCCGATGACCATGCTATATATTATAATTAGCATGAATTTGCAACAGAATGTCCGAAATGTCATATAAGTAGATATCAGACCGATCAAGTAACAAAAAATGTGCCTCAGAAGGTTCTTCATTATATTCCCATCATTCCACGTTTGCAACGAATGTTTAGGTCAAAAAACATAGCGTAATTTATGGATTACCATGTAAGGAACAAAAGTCAAGATGATGTTATTTGAATGCCTACAGATGGTTCTTGTTTTAGAGATATGGAGGAAAAATGGCCTCACTTTAAATAAGAACCATGTAATCTTAGGATTTATTTGGCAGTAGATGGTGTTAATCCATTTGCATAGATGAAATCCATTTACATTGTGTGGCCTATTTTTGTTATCAACAACAACATTCCTCCATGGTTGTTAATAAAGAGGGAGCACATAATGTTGTCAATGATCATTCCAGTTATTTTGTGTCTACAACTGTTTTATTTCTAATGTAGTCGTGGCATCTCATTTGTCGTATTAGGTTTCCTAATTTCATTTGTATATTTCTATATTTTAATTACTCTTGTGCATGGTTTATATATCTTAATGGTTCTCATAATTATATATTTTATATGTACTTCAAATCAATCAGGTAAGTTCCAACTCAAAAATATGAATGTATATATCGAGCCTCTTATAGATGAGCTACTGAAGTTATGGAATGGAATCACTATGTATGCTGTATCTAGACCAATATGACAAAGGCAATTTCAATTCCATGCAATGGTTGTATGGACAATACACGATGCCCTTGGGTTAACCCAATTTTGTGGTTTGTATTTTTTTGTTCCACTTTAATTGCATTTAATTATATGAAGTAGTTAATATAGTTTATAAATAATAATAATTGACATAGAGATTCCATATCTATATATTGTAGGTCTTCAGAAAAAGGGTAAATTTGCATGTCCAGTTTGTGGACCTAAGATCAAATCTTGTTGCTTGAAAAGCTTACATTAGAGGAAATTTAAATTTAAAATGGGCCTTCCAACAATAATACAAATTCCATGTCATCATGTATTAGCCAATCAAAATGCTTTAAAATTCAAAAAGGGAGCACCTCTTAAACAATTTTTTAATAAAAATTTGGGGATAGCTATCATAAAAAAACTACTTTATTTGTTTGTATTTTCGACATATCTCCTTGTGTTTTTACTCAAATTTCGATAGGGAGATCTCGTTGGATTTGGAATTAAATTCCACATCCAATGACTACCCACTCGACATACGTTTTATGGTCCCTGCTACCCGAAAAGCAATAAATACCTAAAAAAACGTGATGATGACATCATCATCACGTTTTTTCAGGTATTTCTTGTTTTTGGGGTAGTGAGGCCCATCAAAAGTATGTCGAGTGGGTGCTCATTGGATGAAAAATTTAATTCCAACAAGCTCTCCTGATCAAAATTTGAGTAAAAACACATGGAGATATGTCGAAAATACGAACAAAAAAATAGTTTTTTCTTTTCTTCCTCCAAAATTAATAAATATTATTTTAATATTTTAACTATTATTTTGTTAATTTTCCTTAGGAGGCCCATTTTAAGTTGAAATTTCCTCTAATGAGAAAGGAGGTATTTTATGAGTATAGGCATTTCCTCTCTAAGAATCATAGGTATAGAATTAAATATTTTCAATGGGAAGCAGGAGACTACATTAAAACCACAGAGAATGACACCTCACCTTTGGAAGATGCAATACAATAGAAATTGTCATAATGGTACACATGGACCATCGTATATCAATTGTTATGTATTTTAATTTTATTGTGATTTCTTTACTGTAGTGGCCATATTTTATTTATGATGTAATTTATTTATAAACTAATATTCATGATGTCCATCTTGATCATGAAGGTATTAATGGGCTTCCACAAGGAATGAAAAGTTATCCTATACAATTCAACAGGTTACGCTACTATGAGCACCTACAAATTGCTCATTTGTTTGATACAATACATATTGGAAAGAATGTGTCTGAAACATTATGGCAACTACTAGAGCTAAGGAGGGAGAAAGATAAAGTTCTGAAAGCTTGCAAAGACATTCAAGAAAGCAACCATGCAATGAAAGACATCATCCAATTTCATAGCAATGGAGACCAAGTTAATATAAACTCAATTCCATGGATGTTTACGGAGCAGCAAATCAATGTTGTCAAAGAAGTAATGCAAAAAATTAAATTTCCCACTGGATTTTGTGCGAACTTGAAGAATATAATAACAAAAAAAGGTGATTTTGCAGGGGTCAAAACACATGATTGGCACATGTTCATCAAGGTAATTATTATTGTTATGTCGATATAAATTTTTTTGTTTCATTTTATTGCATAATTTTTTTTCTTGAATCTATACTCTTTGTTTAATAAATGTCGTGGGTTGTATATTGATACAGTACGTTCTACCTCTCTCTCTCCCAGACAACTTTGACAACAATGTCAAACAAGTTATATATAATATTGGTAAATACATGAGGTAACTAGCGATTAATTGCTTCTGATTAGTGTTTATTTAATTCTCCGTATAATTTATATTTGTTTTTTTTGTGCACTATTTCATGATACGTAATTAAATGTTTTTTTTGTTGAATATCGTTATTGGTTTTCGTCGCTTGTAGATGGTTGACATCTAAAGAAATCTATAAAGATGATATAAAGTATTGGAGGAGAGAAATTCCTTGTCTCTTGTCTGAAATGCATAAGAATATACCTTTCACATTTTTTAATGCACAGGAACACTACCTCATACACCAAGTTGAGAAGATTGAGATGTGTGGACCTATGCACTCAAGGTCCATGTGGATGGTTGAGAGGCACTTGAAATTTATGAAGGGTTTGGTGAGACAACGAACACATCCTGAGGGTTCTATGCTAGAAGGATATACGGTACCAAAACATGTTGTATGTCAGTTAATATCTTCCTTTGTTAGCGTCAAAGCTCAATTTACGTCGCATTTGTGATCCGGACTCCAATAAAAAATTTGAAGGGGAGCAACTAAAGGGGAAAGGTAGATCAAGGAAGGTGAAAGGTAATTATTAGCTAGTGGATGTTTATAAGATCATTCATATTCTAATTGTATTTTCTAGTTATTGCATCAATTAAGAGCATATAATACTTTGTTAAGGAAATTTACACCTGTCTTTCATTTTAATGATTATTGTCATCAAGCAGTTGGTCGAGAATGGGATGCAATTCATTTATACATCACAAACAATCTTGACTAGATGAAGGTATGGATTGAACGATGCAAACAATTGGGTCATGGAATATCATGGGAAGGTGTGGCTTCATTGGTAAAAGCAACACACCACAATGGAGATAGAAATCTTATAGAAAGGGAAATCAATTTAGCATATGGTTTAAAAGATAAAATGGAAAGCATATTAATCAATCACTCTAAATATTTTATGTTGAAAATTACATTTTGATGTACATGTTCTTTTCCATGTATTGTTGCATAATTATTGAATCGTTGTGTAATATTTTCGTGCATTGTTTGTTGCAGGTAAAACACCATAAGGCTATGGTCTACAATGGTTGTAGATATCGCATCAAAAAATTGGATGAAACAAAGAAAACATCAGATTGTGGGATATATGTAGTCTTTGAGGTCACCAATGTTTCATCTAGAAGTGACAGACATCCAGAACTCTCAGAAAATTGATACTATGGGTATTTGGAAGATATTATATAGTGTGACTTTAAATCATTTAAGGTGGTTCTATTCATTGTCAAATGGTACAGGTTATGATTGAATCAACGTGATCCCGATAGAACTATTGTTGAACACGATAATAGATTTACCATGGTAAATACAAGGTTGTTTGAGCAAGGAATAGAGCCCTATGTTCTTCCAAGCCAATGTGAACAGGTATTTTACTCGGAGGTTCCAGTTAAAGTAGGATGGTCATTTGTTGTGATACACGATCCAAGGAGAAGGCCGATAAAGCATAACCTAGACAATGGTAATGAAGAGGGTTCTCTAGAAGAAGAATACGATGATGAAGAGCATGATAAACATGAGTTAGATGATGATGATGATCCAACAAAAGATGTTGAAGAATCAGTTGAATCAGATGATGCAACAGACAATGCCCATGAATACTATACTGACGATGACACGATGAACATAACTGACTTAGCTGACGATGATGATATGGCCAATCCTAACAATGTTGAATCTATATCTAATGATACAACTGATGACTTGGATGAAGAAGACAATGACGTGGATGAAGAAGACGATGAAATATATTGAAAGGTAAATATTTAATTAGACCTATTCTTTTATCTTATTTTTTTAAGAGTTACTAACATCATCATAATCACCATCATGTTCATCATCATCATGTTAATCCCCATCATCACTATCACTATCATCATCATCATCATCACTAACATATTCTTTGAATGTTTTTTTTCAGCTATTGAATGATTGAATGATTTAATGAATGATTTAAAGAGTGATTTAATGAAAGCTTCTTTTAGTTATTGAGTGAAATAATTTGTATTAAATTTGTATTTGCAAGTGCATGCATTGGGTTTGGGAATTGAGAGTGATGTGAGGGGGGGGGGAGGGGCCGTAAGAGCTTCCAACTTCATGTGGTTGGTCCTGTTTAGTAGAGAATATTAAAATATTCTCGAAACATAGAGGAGCTCAATGAATGGTAAGGAAGAATACATTAAAAATAGTTATTTCTATAATTTTAATGTTTAATTTTCACTATTGCTTTTTGACTCCTCTAGTGGAACTTGTTACAGATAGCGTTGAGATACATGTTCATATTTAAGAGGAAAGAAATGGCGATTTGATGTGATCAATGGCCTTATATACATAGTGTTTTTGATTATCCATGTTTTATCAGGTGATTTACATATGTTTTGTCGATTCACTTAATGGTCCAAATACATTGAGGGAAAAGTACTTTGTTATGACCCAAGAGGGGCACACATAGAGTTAATATATATTATATCTCCCCAACATGCACATTTATGCAATAAAATGTATATGTAACATTGTTGGACCTAATAAAGGACCTACATGTGTAATGAATGGACACATATTCATGCAAGTCATATAATTACTCTCGAGGGAAATAGTGAATACATACTTATACGTCCTATAATTACTCTTGAGGGAAACATGTGATTTGGATATAGGAATGTGTTGGAGTATTTGAATGTTTTATTCTTCAAGTACTTATTGTATAACTTATTTGAATTATCTATCTTGAATTTGTACCATAATTTTACATTTGTTATAGCATGTTGGTTGCATAAGCAGTGGTATGCATCTGCATACAATTTTGTACAGACTTTGTGTTCAAAAAATTAACAAGGCTTGTTCATCCTGTGTCTTATTTTTTTATCCATTCCTTCAACAGCTTCTTAACTCGAGCCAAAATTTTCTCTATCTATCTATCCCAAGAGATTATGCCAAAAAAGAGCCAGATATAAGTGCTCTGATGTTGTTGTTTATGTTACCCCTGAGCCTTTTGATAGTTCCAAAAATGAGCTAGCCCTATAGCCTATGCTCCTTTTGTTGAGAGGAGAATAGAGCTGAAAAAAATAGAGTTTAAGAGAGGTTTGTTGATATGTGTGTCCAAAATAGTCAAACAAGTTGCCTTACAGGAAAGGATTCCATAATAGGTCTACAGTAAAACTCATAGACTTCCCCGTCTTTGTGTTCAAAAAATTAACAAGGCTTGTTCATCCTGTTTCATTTTTTTTTTTACCCATTCCTTCAACAAATTCTTAACTCGAGCCAAATTTTGCACAAAATTTGTTGCAGCATTTGATCCGGCTTCTGCTCCACAAGGGGTGCAGTTTGATTTTATGAGCTCAAGTACCTGCTCATGCTTAAGCCAGGCTGCACCAAATTTAAAAGGACAGGATGTTTTTTGAGGTTTTCTTGATACTCCTAGGTAGATGGATTGATGATATGAGTCCCCTTATGAGTCTACCCATTCCTTGAAGTGCAGATCATACTCCAGTAAAATTCCCCCCACCAGAAATATATATAGTCTTTTTGCAATTTGGTCTTTCCCTGTTCTTGTTTTTTTCCAAGTTGACTTGAGCTTCTGAGGATCTAGGTCCACAAACTTAAGGATTTGTAAGAAATATTCCAGGGGTTCCACTCTTGCATTTGTACCCCATATCTCATGGGTCGTAATGGTGAAATTAAGGCGCCCCCCCGATAATCACATTCTCCTTTTCTAGAAACTGAGAGGCTTGTACTGACTCCCAGAAATCCACTCGACCATTATAAGGCCCATAGATGTTTATAAGGTTGAGGTGTAGGTTTGCTTCTGCCCACAAAATTTCCATCCCCATTCCAAAAGAGGCTCCCCATGAGTTTTCATAGTGCAACATGGTAGGGTTCCATACAATTGCTAAACCTTCTGAGTGACCTTTTGCACTCTGGTCCATAAAGGTGAAATTGCTTGAAATAGAGGAAAAAACCCTAGATACCTCCTCTTCAGTGCTTAGGGTTTCCTATAGTAGAATGATATCAGGTTTCTGCACCTGTATCACTCTTTTTATGGAAAGCTTTTTTTGGGTACTTGCCAAACCCCTGCAGTTGAGAGATAGGAATTTCATTTGGGATCCCCTTCAGGTGGTTGAATTGCTCTAAGTGCCCCAAAAATATTTTTCTGGTTACCATTTTCCTGATCCTGGAGTGATTTTTGCTGGGAAAAGGATATGAAAGAGGGTCTGCCTCTTCCTTTCCCCTAGGTTGGGATAATTGGGTTTGCCCCCAAGCAGGATAAAGGGTTTTCTTGAGCTGGTATGTCCCTTGAATGGAGTTGAAATCTGATTGGGGAAATGGAGTCATAATTAGGGGATGAGTTGATTAGGGGTTTTGGAGCATAAGACTGTGTGGGGGAAATAGGTCACTCTTTTAAGAGGGAGGGGGGAGAAGGCAGGGAAGCAGGAGGGGATGGGGGTTTTTCCTGGGTGGGAGGGGGATGAACTATCACAAAAGTGTAGTTTTCTGTAGGTGCAACATAATTTATAATCAAATTATTTAACTGTTCCTTTATAGAAACAACAGAGGACACACCTGTGAGGTGTTGTGCGCTTCCTTTGGTACAAAGTTCTATCTGCTATTCAGAGGGGTGATGTGGTGAAACAGTCTCAGAGCTTCTTGCACCTGGTTCCGAAGCTTTCTTCCCTTTGTTCTGTCGATCGGTATCCTTAGGGTACCTTATTTTATGTGTTGTCACTGTAGTTGCTGCAACAGGGAATTTTCATGCTAGATGTCCCACTTTGTGGCATTGATGGCATCTAAATGGTAGACCCTCATAGTCCAATGGTTGTTGCCGAGTTACATTTCCTCTGATGAGGTTGAGGGCCTCCTTCAAATCCATTCTAATGTCCATAGAAACCGAAATCCATGCCATAAACCTCCTCTAGGTTTGCAGGTATGAGATATCTACTTCCAATTATGTCCCTATGGCATTATCGAGGTCCTTCAGCGAGGATGGGTTCCAAAATTCCAATGGTATGCCTAGTAATCGTACCCATATGGCCATTGTATCCATTCATTCGTTGTCGGCATCGAATAAGGCCATCCATCTCTTCAACAAAATGGGTATCATCCCATAGAACCAGTTTCAGTTCAATATTTGCTCTGCGTCATGCTTGCTGCCGAGGGTGAAACTATACCAACCCTTTGATAATTCACCTACCTCAGTCGCAGATGATAAGAGGTTTTCCCAATTTTTTTGAACACATCCCTTCATCTCTTCAAGGGTAAGGTGTCGGCCATGAATTTTCCCGAAAATTACCCAGTCAACCATATCTTATGCTTCCTCAATGGCCACATTGACACCATAGACCATATCTAGGTTTTCACAGGTTGACGCTAGGCACTTATTCTACCTCTTTTGCCTAGGGTTTCCATTTTCTTCTTCCTCCTTTGGTGTGGTTGTTGTAGATGGGATTTGACTAGATTCCTATCCTGATCCTGGTAGAGCTTCTTCATTGCCAGCTGCTGCTACTACCGAGTTGACAAAACCCTCTACATCAATGGCTTCTCCAACTACGATAATTTTTTGTGGAGGAGGTGGTTTCGACCAGTTAGCATTAAAAAAATCCCCCAATTTTGTAATGGTTTGATCAAGTATTGAGACATCCGGGTCTAGATGGAGGAGAAAATTAGTGTGTACTGCTCCAGACGGTGACAAAACTAAGCCTGAGTTGAAGAAACCCTCGACAGAATCCAGTGACGGGAAAAATGTAAAGTTTTTGGCTGAAGGTTCTGCGGTAGCGCTTGTTGATGGGGATAGCAGAAAGATAGGGGTTAGCGGGTCGTTTTCCTGCTCTGCCTCCCAGTTGTCCATGGCTGTAGCAACCCTTCCAGTTGGCAGCACTAATGTTTATGCCTGTGGTCAGGATGAACTAAACCAAAAATCAATAAAAATTTCATATAAAAGCAAATAAAAAACAATTAAAAATAAAAATCAAATAAAAAACAAAATTAAATGCTATTTAAAATTAAATTCCATTAAAAATATAATTCCAAGTTTTTTATATTAAAATAGAATAAAAAAAAAAATTAATTACATTCCAAGTCTTTATATAAAAATGTAATAAAAAAAACTTTTAATTACATTAAATAAGACTTAGTATTATATTTCTCATTTTGAAGATTTATTTTCTTTATTTAAAAAAATAAAATGAGAGTGCATAAAAAAATATAAAATGTTAAAATAAAAATAGTAAAGATCTTGGTTTAAATAAAATAATATATTACATTACTCATAATCTAGAATCACATATAACATTTCATGTTACAAGATTTTATGTCACTTACGGGGGTGACTATTACCCAAATCCACTTGGCAGCCTCCCAAACATGTTTGAAGACAATGATGTTGAACATACTAGATGGGAGGTATTGGTGAAAATTGGGTCATGGTGCTCCATACTAATGTAATTGGAATTGAATTTTCAGTTGTAATTAAACGTTAAATTTGAAAATGAAGACAATGATGATGGATATAATGATGATGATGATGATCATGATGATCATGATGATGAAGGCGATGATGATCAACATGATGAAGACGATGACTACGATGACGATTATGGTGAAGAGGGTCATGATGATGATGAAGATTATGGTGAGGATGGTGAGGATGGTGATGATGAAGATTACGACCATCATTACCATCACCATTGCCATCCACCATCCACCATATTCACCATCACCATCACCATCCATGTCACCATCATGATGATTATGGTGAAGAGGGTGATGACGGTGAAGATTATGGTAATGATGGTGAGGACGGTGATGATGAGTATTATTACCATCTTCACCATCACCATCACCATCCACCATCACCATCCATAATCTTCACCATCACCATCCACCATCACCTTCCATCATCTTCACCATCACCATCCACATCACCATCATCACCACCATGACCACCATTAGTATCATCATCATCATCATCACCATCATGGTCACCATGACCATCATCACCATCATCATCATCACCACCATGACCACCATCATCATCCACATCACCCTCATCACCACCATGACCACCATCATCACCATCACCATCATCACCGTCACCATCACCACCACCATCACCATCCATCATATTCACCATCACCATCCACATCACCACCCTGACCACCATCAGTATCACGATCACCATCATCACCATCATGGTCACCATGACCATCATCACCATCATCATCATCACCACCATGACCACCTTCATCATCCACATCACCCTCATCACCACCATGACCACCATCATCACCATCACCATCACCATCACCATCGCCAACATCATCATCATCACCATAAATATGACCATCAACAACATCATCATCACCATGACCCTCGTCATCATCATCATTGTCATCATCATCATCATATTCATGGTCATGGTCATCGTATTCGTGTCGTGGAAATATTTTAAGAAAGAAAATATCGGAAGATTTTTCAAAATGAAAAACTGGGTCAAACTTCTAAGAATTCAACTATTAAGGTAATTAAACCAGAACATAACACTTAAAATAGATCAGTATCAATCTATACTACTCTATTCTATAAACAATTACTGAAAGATAAAAATGAGAATGCACAAAAATATTTCTGAAAGATTTTATGTCACTTTCGTGGGCGACTTATGGTGTTGATGGAGATGATGGCGATGATGATCAACATGATGAATATGATGATGATGGAGACAATGATGAAAATGATGATGATGGTGATGGTGACGACGATGATGATGATAATGGTGATCTACATCATGATACTAATGAAAATGATGATGATGATGAGGATAAGGATCATGATGATGAAGACGATGATGATCAACATGATGAAGATGGAAATGATGATGGTTATGATGATGATGATGATGATGATGATGATTATGATCATATTTTCCATCATCATCATCATCATCATCATCACTGTCATCATCACGGTGATGACGATGACGATTATGGTGAAGAGGGTGATGATGATGAAGATTATGATGATGATGGTGAGGATTGTGATGATGAAGATAATTACCATCTTCACTGTCACCATCACTATCCATCATCTTCACCATCACCATCCACATCACCATCATCACCACTGTGACGACCATCAATATCATGGTCACCATCATCACCATCATGGTCACCATGACCATCATCACCATCATCATCATCACCACCATGACCACCATCATCATCCACATCACCACTGTGACCACCATCATCACCATCACCATCATCACCATCACCATCACCATCACCATTACCATCATCATCATCATCACCATCACCATGACCCTCAACATCATCATAATCACCATGACCCTCATCATCATCATCATTGTCATCATCATCATCATCATGTTGATTGTCATCATATCCATGGTCATGGTCATCGTATTCGTGTCATGGAAATATTTTAACAAAGAAAAGATTGTAAGATTTTTCAAAATGAAAAACCAGGTCAAACTCTAAGAATTCAACTATTAAGTTAATCAAACCAGAACATAACACTTAAACTAGAGCAGTATCAATGTATACTACTCTATTTCATAAACAATTACTGAAAGATAAAAATGGGAATGCACAAAAAATTTTCTGAATGATTTTATGTCACTTACGAGGGTGACTTATGGTGTTGATGGAGATGATGGTGATGATGATGATCATGATGATCATGATGATGAAGATGATGATGATCAACATGATGAAGATGATGATGATGGAGACTATGATGAAAATGATGATGATGGTGATGGTGATGATGATGATGATGATGATGATGATGATGATGGTGATCTACATCATGATGCTGATGATGATGAGGATGAGGATCACGATGATGAAGATGATGATGATCAACATGATGAAGATGGCAGTGATGATGGTTATGATGATGATGATGATGATCATCATCATCTTTTCCATCATCATCATCATCATCACCGTTATCATCGCCATTGTCATCATCATCACGATGATGACGATGATGATTATGGTGAAGAGGGTGATGATGATGAAGATTATGGTGATGATGGTGAGGATGGTAATGATGAAGATGATTACCATCTTCACTGTCACCATCAACATCCACCATCACCATCCATCATATTCACCATCACCATCCACATCACCATCATCACCACCGTGACCACCATTAATACCATGATCACCATCGTCACCGTCATGGTCACCATGACCATGATCGCCATCATCATCATCACCAAAACAGAACAAGGTCAAACTTCTAAGAATTCAACTATCAAGGTAATCGAACCAGAACATAACACTTAAACTAGAGCAGTATCAATCTATACTACTCTATTCTATAAACAATTACTAAAGGATAAAAATGAGAATGCACAAAAAAATTTCACCAAATATTTTATGTCACTTACGGGGGCGACTATTACCCAAATCCACTTGGCAGCCTCCCAAACATGTTTGAAGACGATGATGTTGAACATACTAGATGAGAGGCTAATTTATTTAAAAACTATAAATGCTACTAACAATGCAATGGTAATTATACGAACTACAACTAACACATGAGACAAAGAATAAGGAAATTGACGATTATAGTGATTTCATTGCATAAACAAATTGGCAATAAACATGATGGTGATCATCATCATCATCACCATCATCATTCGACAATATATAGTCGCAAGACGATGATGATGAAGGCTACGATGTTGATGACGATGATGATCTACATCATGATGCTGATTAAAATGATGATGATGACGAGGATGAGGATCATGATGATGAAGATATCATCATCATCGTCATCATAATCACCATCATCACCATCAGTTTCATCATGTTGATCACCATCATCTTCATCATCATGATAATTAGATGTAGAATCGATCTTTTCCATGAATGAAAATCCAATAAGGAGACTTCATGAATAAGACAATTCATAAATGAATATCAAGAATGTTAAAATATACAACCATATTAGCTTATTAAATGGATAAACTAAGGAAATATGTTTTTATTGGACATTAAATGGACATACTTTTTGTGAAAATTGGGTCATGGTTCTCCAATGTGACAAGCACATTGATACTTTAATGACAATGATGTTCGACCCTCATCATCATCATCATCATCATGATCATCATCATCATTAACATCAACATCATCATCATCAAGATCGCCATTATCTTTGTCATCATGGTGTCAGAGTTTATTTTCATTTATCCAAGATAGGGATGTGTCGTTATGTAGATGGTTCTTCCCTCATTAATGTTAAGGTTCATTATTCAAGTTAGGATGTTTTTATTCCTATTAGGTTTGCATCTCTCTATTGAACTTATATTTGGGACCCATAGTTCTAGAAGTCGAGGAATCTATTAGATATAAGAAGTATTTCAAGGATACAAAAAATTCCTTTCATTTTATTGGCTATATTCAACAATTTCCTTCTCATCACTTTTTGATTGAAAGGTTTTCCAGTATTATGCAATTTTTTTCGAAAATGAATATTTGAAGTAAACTAAGTTTTACTTATTCTTAATGTTGGTGGATTACAAAACAAGTATCTTTGAAGTATAGTAAGTTTTACTTATTTTTAATGTTGGTGAAAAGTTCATATCACTAACTATATGTGGATATGTGTAGAAATTAAACTTCATATCACTACCTATATATGGATGATGATGATAAAATATTATATAATAAAAAAATATAGTAAACATAAAATACATATAATATAAAATATGGATGACTCGTTCTAGACAGTTCTATGTAATTTGGATAGTTTTATGAATTTTGGAGTAGCTCTTGTCTGTCATTTTGCAGTGGCTCACGGGTTCGATCCACAGTTTTGAATTAGGAGCTCATGGCTCAATGGGTAAGCATAACCTCATTTTTTTAGGCATGTTGTGATAGGGTTTTTTGGGCATGCAACCGGTTCAGGGTTCTATATTGGATGAGCATGTAATGGGTTTAGGGTTTTAGTTTTTTTGGGCATGTAGTGATGTTTGCTGTGTATTTGTGGGAAAACATCTACAACCAAATCGATTCCAAACTGAAATTTTAGATTCCTTAGATTTCCACATTACATTAGGATAGATGAGAGCTAGGGGAAACATTATCTCTTGGCTCACCGTAGCCCACCCATCATTGGAGCTACAAGGGAGTAGGGAGCAGTTCTATGTGAATACTTGACTCGAATAGAGCAGTGGTTTACCTTCAGAAATAGTTCCCACTCTTTATTGTGTGCCAAGATTTTGTTACAAAATTATAAACTTGAATTGAATGAGATGAATCCCCCACCCCTATATGATTATAAAGTGTTTCTCAATGTTGGAATAAACTCGATTAACCACTCGGTTTCCAAAATTTATCTAACTCGGTTTATGGATGATTGGATTTTTCTTCGCGTCATTTAGAACATCCATGTCAATATGTATCCGAGCTATGCATCAAATCGAATGGATAGAATATACAATAGGGTGGTTGTCCACTGGACAGGAAAACACACGAATTACCAACATGAGGGAACTCCAACAAGTTTTGTTTGGTCTTATTAAGTCCTCAATTTTTAATTTTTAAAATAATTTTTTTTTTCGATGAGGTGGTGAGATATGGAAGACATTTGGTTGGAGAAGGAGGCGATATAACAATGTTAGGATATTTAGACACTTAGGAGTTAGTTAAGATCAACTTGGGTAATATATCTGTTAGGTAAAAGTGTGTTTCTTTAGTATGCATTAGTATGCATTTGTAAATATTCTAATCCGACGATCACAATATGTTCTAGACATAGAGTGATCCGATGGTTCAACTTCTCTTAGATCGTACCTACCATTGATCTATGGCTTAACACCCGATTGGTTTATGATCTCTATTTAAAGAGCATAGAGGGTCCTTGACTAGTTGACCGATTACGAGAAGCTCATATGTAACTTTCTTTCTTTTGCATAATAAATTGCTCCAAGTAGCTATTTGGCTGGGGCCGTGGACTATTTCCCTCTCGAGAGTTTTAACCATGTTACAAACATCGGTGTGTTGATTTGTGATATATTTGTGTGAAGTAGTTTCTCTTGGTGTTTGTTCCTTTGGGAGTACCCTGTGTACCTGAACATGGTATCAGAGCTTTTATGAAGAATCGCTTTTGGTGTTGATCAAGATCTGGAACCGGTGTTGCCGAAACTTTGAACTTTCTATAAAAATTTTATGCATTTGTGGCCTATGGGAGCTATTCCATTGCGTCTGGAGTGCCATTTCCATTTGGAAATAGTTTTCGTTTCACCGAAAACCGTTTCCGTTTGTTCCAGAAACACCCATTTCGGCAAATCTAAAGGTATAAAGTTACAGTGACGAATTTGTTTTATTTTTTTAAAATATCTCATATTTTATTAGTCTTATTATTAGATATTTTTTGTTTTAGTCTCGAACTGTTGACTTCATTTGCTGCGTATGCTCTTTGCTGTGCACCTTGGGCGATCGTAGTGAATCAGAAACAGTGAGGGAAAGTTTTTTTTTCTTGTCTTCTCGGCTACGTATGCTCTTTTCCGTGCACCTTGTGTGATCATGGCAAATAAAAAATACCGATAAATCTTGAAAACGTAGACTTTCCGGGTAAGCTGACCAAGATCTAACTCCATTGTGTGAAAAAAAAAAATTTGTTTTTGTTTTTCTTTTTTTGTGATTTGCAGGAGAAAAAGGCAAGCACGGAGAATGAGAGAGAAGAGTGATAAAAAAAAAACCCTTCCTCTTTCCATACGTTTACATACCTTTTAAACTTAGCTCACCTGGTCCAAAGTTGCTTTGCTCCTTGATAAGTTTTGAGTTCAAGTCTTATCAAGCTACTTTTTAGTGCATGCAATTTCTATTTTCAAGTTACTTTATTGTAAAAGTTCATCTCACATAAATAAAATAAAATAAAAAGTGAGTCACTTAAGTCTTTAATTTATTATCGTACTATTTAAAAGTCACATTATTGTAAAAGTGAACATCACTTATTCTATAAAAGTGATTCACTTCAAAGCAACTTTATTGTAAAAGTGATTGTCAAAGGTTGATATTGGAAAGAGGGGGCTTCTTTTTTTTGGTTGGTTAAGTTAATATCTGCCACGTCACTATTGGGGACAGCTTCAACATTTTCTTTGATCAAGCATAACTTCATCATCTAGAATTTGTTTTCAGTGCTTTTTTTTTTTAAACCGCATATTTTTTCGAGCTCTTTGCATCCAGATAGCGAGTTTTTGTTTTTTCAGTCATTATTTTATAGTATGGCCACCCCTTTTGATATTATACTTACAAGTTCTAACTATTTCTCATGGAAATCTCGTATGTAAGACGTTCTACGAAGTAGGAGACTTTTCAGGATAACCTCAAGGAAAGAAACAGAACCCACCGATGATGATAAGAATATTAAATGGGCAAATAGATGTGATGAAGCTCGTGGATTGATTTGGATGTCAATCTCTATTGATTTGCGTTTCCACATATCTGAAATTGATGAACCTGATAAAGCTTGGAAAAAGTTGAAATCCGTGTTTGGTAAACACAATGAAATTCGAGGTCATCAACTTGAGAATGAGTTGATTTCCTTGAATTCAAATGATTTTTCATACATTCAAGACTATTTATCTAAGTATAAAACTCTTAGACTATTATGTGCAGAATGCAAGATTAAGAAAGACGACAAACAATGTATTTATCATATTCTTTCCAAACTTGGACCTGCATATTCTGTTTTTGTATCTACATTCTACTCCATGAAAGAATTCTTGACTACAACTAGCTATCAAGAGCATAGTCTTGAATCGTTTTGTGATTCCTTAATTAAAGAGCAAGATAAGCTCATTCATCTTGGAATAATTAACAATGCAGATACATCTGGGAAATCCTTTTTGTCCCAACAAAAAGAAAAGTCCAAGCCTCCCAAGAAACAAAATTCTCATAATAATAAGCCAAACAACAAGGGTCCCAAACCCTCTTAGTCAGCTCCTCCTTTAAAAAATGACAAAGGATCCAAGCAAAAAGGAAATAAGACTGAGTGTCATTGAAATTTTTGTGGGAAAGATAATCATGATGAAGCTAAATGTTTTAAGAAGATGGCAGCCTTGGAAGCCACAATGAAGAAGCACTACATCAGCCTAGATTCATCTTTAGAATCTACCTCTCATGGACATGCACTTTATGCTTCTGGTTACTCTTATACTACATCTTCTTCTTCTACTTCAATTGAATGGCTCATTGATTCTGGAGCATCTTATCATATGGCTAAGGATAAAACCATCTTTTCTACTATGCATGAATGTAACACCAAACAAATATTTGTTGGTGATGATAGATCTCTAAGTGTTGTAGGATCTAAAACAATTCCAGTAGAAAATGGTCATTTCAGTGATGTATTATATGTTCCAAAAATTTCCTGCAATTTTTTATCAGTCTATCAAATTACTCATTCAGGTGAAGGTAAAAATGTGACGTTTACACCTCACCAAGTTGTAATCAAGGATTTTAAAAATCCTCAAAATGTCCTTGCTACTGAAACTGTTGATGATATTACCAGGTTGTACAAATTTAACAACTTTGGGTCATCACCTTTTCCTTCAATTTTGTTGCTCATAGTGATAACTTGAGCAAACTTTGGCATGAGCGATTTGGTTGCTTAAATTATCGCTCATTACAACAACTATGTAAAGACAATATGGTGACTAGTCTTCCGCTGGTATCTTGCAAGGATGGTGTTTGTTCTGGTTGTTTACTCATAAAACATCATCAAGACAGTTTTGACAAACGTGCCTCTTGGCACGCCTCGGTTCCCTTGGAGCTTGTGCATAGTGACTTGTGTGGCCCTCTTCCATTTGCTTCCTTTTCAGGTTTCAAATATTTCTTAACTTTCATTGATGACTACTCCAGATGCACTTGGGTTTACTTCCTAAAACTTAAGAGCGAAGTATTTAACATGTTCTTGGCCTACAAGGCCCCTATTGAAAACCAATCTGGTCATCAAATTATTAAGATCTAACAATGGAGGAGAATATGTTAACAACAAGTTCACTACTTTTTGCACTGAACAAGGAATCCAACAATAACACACTGTTCCATATACACCACAAAAAAATGGTGTAGCTGAATGAAAGAACCACACTTTAAAAGAAATGGCTAATTGTATGATCCAATCTAAAGGACTAAGTCTTCAATATTGGGATGAGGCCATAAATTGTGCAAATTACATACTTAATCGCACACCCACTAAAGTTTCATAGGGTATAACACTGGAAGAAGCATGGAGTAAAGTTTAAACTAGATGTAAGTCACTTTCGTGTGTTTGGTTATGAAGCATGGGCTCACATTCTGGATGAAAAATGGAAAGCATTGCAGACTAAAAGTGAAAAGTGCATATTTGTTGGATATTCTAAAGATGTAAAAGGTTATAGACTTCTTCAGCCACATTCTCATGATATAATCATTAGAAAATATGTTAAATTTGATGAAAATCTCTTAGCCTGCGAGCCTAACTTGGCAGGTATGCCATCTTTGGCCTACGAGCCTGATTCAGCGATTGTGCCTTCTTCTTCTTCTTCCAACTTCCTTGACAAATTTCCAACTCCAGTTTCTGGTGATGACAGTGGGGATGAAAATCCACCTTTGCCTGCTCATGTTCCTCTAATTGCACCAGCACCAATACTTCCTCGATGGGTCCGTTCAACATGTGAAGCAGCTGGTGATCCTAGAGATAAACGTTGAACACGTTCTCAGTTTCAGCAAGCCTCTTCTCTTTTGGCTCAAGTTTCCAAGAATCATGATCCAGAAACTTTTGCAGAAGCTTCAGGAAATCCAGATTGGGATGCAGCTATGGATAAAGAATATCATTCTTTAATGGCGAATGATACTTGGAATCTTGTTCCTCTTCCAAAAGGAAGAAAACTTGTCAGATGTAAATGGGTCTACGGAACTAAGTATGTATCAGATGGAAGTGTTGAAAGACTTAAGGCAAGGTTAGTTGCCAAAGGTTTTTCCCAAGTTGAAGGGATTGACTACAATGAAACCTTTGCCCCTGTAGCAAAAATGAACTCCATCTGTCTTGTTCTTTCCCTTGCAGCATTACATAACTGGGAAGTCCATCAAATGTATGTCAATTCTACCTTCTTACATCGTGATTTACATGAGGAAATTTACATGGAACAACCTCCTGGATATGTTCAGAATAACTCTAGCCTTGTTTGTCTCCTTAAGAAATCCTTATATGGCCTTAAGCAAGCTCTTAGAGCTTGGTATGCCAAAATGGATAGCTTTCTCCTTAACACTGGTTTTTCTAGATGCCATTCTAACCCCAATATCTATACCAAGAAAGTAGGAAACCATCTCATTATACTTGTTCTTTATGTTGATGATCTTATCCTTACTGGTAGAGACCCTAAACTTATAACCTATGTGAAATCCAATCTTAAGAAAAATTTTGAAATGTCAGACTTAGGACATTTGCATTATTTTCTTGGTCTCCAAGTCTTGCAAACCAAAGAAAGAATCTTTCTTTCCTAGTCTAAGTATGCTTGTGACCTTCTTCGCTGCTTCCACATGGAAGATTGTAAACCAGCCCCTTCTCCCTTCTGGTATGGAGTCAAATTTTCTACCACTTGTACTTCCCCTGAAGTAGATGCCACCTTGTATCATCAGCTTTTTGGTAGTCTTTTATACTTGACTCATTCCTGTCTTGACCTTTCCTTTTCTGTTGGTCATGTTGTTCGTTATATGAAAACTCCTCATGAAAGTCACTAGAAAGCAGTAAAAAGAATACTTCGATATATTCGAGGTACAATTTAGTTTGGGATTCATTACAGTACAGGGGGGAAACCTTTGTTGGTTGGTTTCACTGATTCAGATTGGGCTGGCGATCTTAATGATCGAAAGTCTACTGTAGGTTATGTTTTTAGTCTGGGATCTAGACCTGTCACTTGGGCTTGTAAGAAACAACAAGCTCTTGCTCTTTCTTCAGTAGAAGCAAAATATCAAGCCGCAGTTAATGCCAGTCAGGAAGCTTTATGGCTTTGACAAATCCTTTCAGAGTTTGGATTCGAGCAGCAACAACCTACTCCACTTTGGTGCGATAATCAAAGTGCCATCAAGCTTGCCAAAGATCTAGTTCTACATCAGCACAGCAAACACATTGAGCTACACATGCACTTCATCAAAAATATTGTTCATGATCATGTTATTGAAGTGCTCTATTTCTCTACAGATGATCAAGTTGCAGACATCTTCGCCAAGTCTCTTACAGAAGCGAAGTTTTCTAAACTTCGGTCTATGTTAGGAGTTCAGGAATGTGTCCTTAAGGGGGGATAGGCTCTAATGTCTCCTTCCTTCTCCTAATAGTGTCACTTTTGTAAATCCTTCAATCATATCCCAAGTTGTTCTTAAGGGGGGATGTTAGCATATTTAGACACTTAAGAGTTAGTTAAGATCAACTTGTGTAATATATCCATTAGGTAAAAGTGTGTTTCTTTAGTATGCATTAGTATGCATTTGTAAATATTCTAATCCGATGGTCACGATATGTTCTAGACATAGAGTGATCCGACGGTTCAACTTCTCTTAGATCATACCTACCATTGATCCGTGGCTTAACACTCGATCGGTCTATGATCTCTATTTAAAGAGCATAGAGGTTCCTTCGCTAGTTAATCGATTATGAGAAGCTCATATGTAAATTTCTTTCTTTTGCATAATAAATTGCTCCAAGTAGCTATTTGGCTGGGGCCATGGACTGTTTCCCCCTCGAGGGTTTTAACCACGTGACAAACATCGGTGTGTTGATCTGTGATCTATTTGTGTGAAGCGGTTTCTCTTGGTGTTCGGTCCTTTGGGAGTACCCTGTGTACCTGAACAAATAGGCAGTCCATCATGCCAAACCGTAAAGAAATACATTCGGTATATATGATTTTGATTGGAAATCCCCACCCTGAAGAGATTATATATTTTGTAAAGGTTTAGGCCTGGAAAAGGGTTGTTGGTATTGTTATTAATGATGTTGTTATAGTTGATAGCTAATACAATATGGTTAAACAATAGAAGGGTGTTGCAGTTGCTTTAATTGTAAGGCTTTTGGGATAACAATTGATAGTCATTCTTGTAATATGATATGTACAAGACTTGTACTAGAAGATTTGCCTGGATTTGTTGATTTCACCATTAATTTGAACCTAAATGATAAACAGTGAGGAGCACTAAGCAAGCTACAACACTTTGTAGGAAATCAAATGAGTAGATATATAATGATGTCATGACTTGGATATCCTGTAGAGTGGATGCTTGGTTTCTCTATAGGTTCCAAATATTTAGGTCCCTCATTAGATCCTTCACTATATGAATCATATATGGGGTCCCTAAAACTATGATTATTGATTTCAAATACAACATCCAACTCTTCATGAAATGGATAAATGCATGCACTTTCGATCTCATCATCAAACAAGGGTTTGCCTACAAAATATTCCTCATTAGAATCTCAATAATATGGACCATGTAATTCAGATTCTTGTGATGAGTTAATATAATAGGAGAATGGGTTCTTTCATAAATAGGTCCTTCTTCAAAGGAATCTTCATCGATTTTTTCAAGGGCTTGATTTTGTGGAGGGTAAACTGGATCCTCAATAGATTCCTCATCAAGAATATGATCCCATATCTTGTATAACAACTTGAGAACATTCACAATTGAGTATACACCCTTACTAGGAATCCATATATACCAATTTCTTATGTCACGTTTTTGCAAGTTAATATATATATTGAACATATTCATCTTAATATCCTCAGGTCCACATTCAACCTTGGAAGAGATTCAATATGTAATTCAACATGAAACCTTGCAGATTCCTATTGCCTATGGAATTTCGGAATGCATTCCTCCCATCTATGATTATGAAATTGATTAGGATACCCTAAGATGTCTAAGAAAACCATTAGAATCTTCTTTGAAGTGTTGGGTTATGAACTACAGAGTAGCACTAAAGAGGTTGAAAAATCCAATCTACAAGATCTCCAAGAAATAACATCATTATTTGTCCATTACTATACATGAGATGTACTAGAAGATTTGCCTGGACTTGTTGATTTCATCGTTAATTTGAAGCCTAATATACATAATTATGTGGACCTTTTCAGAGATAATTTTGCACACTTTTAAATGGATAACAGCATGTTAATGAAAATTCTAGGCAGCGATAAAAATCATAAGACATAAGTAAAACTTCACCCTGAGCACTTTTAATCCTGGGCAATGATTAAGCGTTTCAGGTGTGTCTGGATAGTCCATCCACCCTTTGCCCTAAGTTGCTACCTCAAATTAATTCTCTACAAACCACAAAAAAAAAATTGGGTGCAATCTCAGCATAAATAACATCAGTCCTGGGTTTGTTACAACCGTGGAGAAGGAACCATAGGAATAAAAAAGGAACTACTGTGCACATTTAGGCAAATTGGAGCTGCATATAATGATGAACATGCATGTAAGGTGATGAACTCAAGTTTAATATGGTTGGTTGGAGAAAAAGATTTTTTTCAGATTGATCAAAGTAGAATGCAAGCCATTTAATTCCACCCTATTAGGAAATTGAAAAGAGAATAGCACATGATGAACAACATTAGCATCACTTGAAACACATATCATAGAAATTAATGATAAAGAGAAAAGTCAACAATCTCTTTAGGTAAGTGTTTTGAGCCTGGTCTCACTATATTTAGAAGACAATTTCCTTCCTGAATGTGCCAAGTAGCATATCTGGAAATGTCATCTCTTCACCACCATGGCTTAGATATATATATATGATTGCTGTAGGTTACCACTAGGAAATGTGCCTCCAAGAATGTCTGTAGCAGTTGGTTTGATTTATTCCATTGTTTTGGTGGTACCTATTTGAAATATCCCAACTCTATTCAAGTTAGCGTTGCCTTAGGGTTGAAAATTAATATGTTAATGTTATATCATAAATTACTATCCAAAATTTTCTTAAATATGGGATGGAACATTGTAAAATAATATTTCCAAATCAACACTACCTTCTAGGGTTCCATATTCATCTTCAAGGTAGAACTTGTGACATGAAGATACATACTAGATTGGCATAAAATTGTGTTGCTTTAAGCAGCATGGGTGAAAAATAGAAGACTACAAATCAATGATAAGTTAGGGATAATCTTCATTATAAAAATACCTTTGGGTAGGAAGAACAGGGAATCAATTCATCCTCCATTAGAGTCCTTCAACCATTCATCTCTCTCCCCTTCGTTCATAGGTCTCAAAATATTTACTTTCGGAACAAGTACTTATATAGTTCGATCCAAGCCATCAGCTGTGCAAGATCCTGAAAGCAAGGATATTGTTTCATGTTTCACTTTTGTTGTCAAAAGGATGAGTGAAACGTTAGGAAGTACCAAAGCTAGTCATTATGTGCACGTGGACTTAATGTAGAGAGAGAAGTCATGTCTACTTTTTTGTTCTTGAATGGGAGCAATGATAAAACTACAATAGTGGCTTATAGATGGATATTTAATAACCATGCAAAGATTCATGAGTTAGTCATAACACAGTCAAGTGTAGTGTTGTAGGATTGCCACTATGCAAATAAGGCATTGACTTTATAGTCACAATCCCATTAGTATGATAAATTATGGGAGAGAGAAAAACATCCCTACACAAATATTAACCGATAAGTATGGTTTTTGTGTATAATTTGGAGAATAACATCCTCTAACAATAGTTGTTATTATGACTCTTAAAGGGTCCTACATGAGATCTGGGAACTTTTAGGTAAAATGGATAATCATCTACAACATCACAGCAACATTCATGGGAAAACTAAAAACCACTTACAACCATCAAAAGTAAGGGTTACAACAACAACGATTGTAGAGTAAGGAGAGAGGAGTGGCCAAGAAATTGAATAATCGGGCCAATGTAGAGTGGAGAAGTGACCTAAAAGTTTGGAAGAAGAGATTAACAAAGATTCCTTGAAAAAGGAACTCATGTCAAAGATTCTTTTTGAGGGAAGTGACCAACATAACAAATATGTATCACTTCTATCCAAAGTAAATGTAGATGAATGCAAAGATATGTTCTTTCAAGGAGATATTCCATTAAAGCAGAACCTCCAAGCCCTATACATACATGTATTAGCATAAATTGGAGTGTTCTATTTGTTACATATGCATAAACATTCGTCTCAAGCTTGAGAACGTTGAAAGGCCAAAGTCCAATGGGCACAAGCATACATATGAAGTTTGTTAATGGACAAAGGGTATTTGGAACTCCTCCGAATTAAGTTTTTGTAGTGTTTTTTGTTATGGATTACAGAGACCTATGCATTGGCTCTTTCAATGTAATGAGGACCAAGAGAATTAGACATAGACTCATTAAATATGCAAATATTATTGTTGAAAGGGGGTTAGGACAGTAATAAGAACACCTGCATATCTAGATACACAACCACCATAATCGCTCCAACATTCTACATGTCATCATACTTGATATATGTGATGTATGTTTCTAACATATTTTCAGAGACATAAAAGCATTGGTGACCAATCATAGTGCCCATACATGTATATTGCGAAATCTTTTAGGAACACACATTTATAATACATTATATAAATATTTGTGATCATATCATAGTGCCCATGTATAACATGATATTTTGTGAGCCCATGCAATACATGCTAGGAAAAGGCAATGCAAGCAAGACTTGTATGTAACTAAAAGAGGGGCATACATTAGAATTTTTAGGGCTACCAAATGCCCACACCCATTACCCAAACTCATTCTTGACAAGCTTTTTCTTTAGGAAGTAGGAAACTTTTACAAGTTTTTTTCTTATAAGTCTTTCCAAGTTTTTTTCTGGTATTTTTCCTTTTTTTTGCCAATTTTTTTCCCAGCCATGGTGTAGATAGAACCAAAGAAGTATTTTTCAGACCTGTCTTCCTCCAACAAGAGGAGTTTGGGAAGGCTAGAGGAAAGTGAGACATCCAGTAGGTCTAAAAGGGCTATATCAACTAGATGTCAGAAAATCATAAGAAAATTCAATAAACGCATGGAATTTTTTCTCAAGGGATGGGGTTCATGTTCCTATGATGATGAGATAGTGGGAGATATTGAGGTTCCATTTAGGTACAAAAACCTAATGAAAAAATGGGTGCCTAGGTATCTTCCTCAAGTAAACATTGATTTTTGTATGAATGAGAGGATATATAGAATTGCGCCGTCGTCATTGCATGGATTGGGGTTGTTTTGCATGGATGACATAAAGGTTGGATACGACAGGTGTACAAAATTGATGGAGTATGTTGGACCTTTTTACAACTACCATGATTGGATGTGCCTGGTCCAATATACACAAAGTATGCGTAGATATGGGTTGTCAACGAATTATATACAACTGAAATACAAAGCTCAAAATAAAGGAGCAACATTGTACATGGACGGAAGGCCAAAAACAACTGGTAATATTGTGGGGTTTATAAATAGTACACAAACGGGGTCTACACTTAAGCAACCCAACTGCATATTTGAGTTGCGTGAAGGAAACCATGTTTTTGTATGTGCAATCAAATCAATAGCTGCTGGCGAAGAACTGCTTATTAATTACAATTTGAATCATGTAGATACAAACACAGTTAGTATGGTTGTGGTACATCCAAAAATTTAACAAACCTTTTATTAATTATTTTAACATCTATAGGATTTTTCATTAGCATGTAATTGTAGTTTTCTACTTTTCTGGTTTTGTTAGGTGATTTTTAGTATGTTTTTTATGCAAGGTTCTCTTAGGGGCACCTCCCTCTCCGTAGATGTTTGTAGACCTAAGTCAAGGTGGCAGGTATACATCAATATTGCCAATGTAATAAATTTAGGATGGACATACAGATATGTTGTTATGTATTTCCATTAGTATATTCGGTTCGTTTATATAATCTTTTCTTTTTTCCATGCATAGTGTTGATCAAGGAATCCAATCGTCCATTGATCAGCTAACTATAGCATCGGGGAAATAGGAAAACATGAATGTAATTCTCCATTTCAAATAATTTAAATTCATAAACATGTATATCATGTAGCATAATGTTTATTTTTTTATGTATTTTTTCATTTTTATGTTTGTGTTCATGATGATAATGTTGTCTACCTTTTTTGTAGGTTGATCGGAGAAAGTCCCCAACTGTTGATCAGACGATTGGAGACTCGAGGCAAACAACAAACCTAAATGTAATTCCACATTCTAAATACTTAAAAAATGTACACATATAAAACATGTAGCATAATGTTTATTTCTGTTTTGTATTTGTTAGCTTTTACATACTGTGTTCATTGTGATAATGTTCTCTACTTTTTTTTTGCAGGTGGCTAATCGGGGTAAGTCCCCATCTGTTCATCAGACCACACCCTTGTCTAGGCATCAGGTAATACTAGATGTAATACTATGAATCTATCATAATAGACAATTTTTGTTAATATAATTGTTTGCGCACACTATTGCTTCAAAGACTAAGCAATTTTTATATATTTCTGTTGTAGACGGGGGATTGGGTTTATGAAACACCGTCTCAAAAATATTTACAGAATGAGGTCTCCCAGTTGATGAGAGATAGTGAAATTAGGGAGTCTACAGATTTGTTGAGGGTGATACAAAAGACTAGGGAAAAACAAAATGAGGAACTAATTCTTCTAACATTGGCAGTTCCACAAACAGAAGGGATCGAAAAAAGGATTCAATTGTTGTTACAACAACGTAAACAATTGGAAGTAAGTTCTCAAATAATAAAGTAAATTCATTTATAAAAACTTTATAATATTTGATTTTATATGCTATTGAAATTATAATACAGTGGTTTGAATTTACAGCGTTCTATGGAGATTATCAGTGGTGGTCAAGGAAATGTTGGTCCCAATGACCAAACTACTCCACGTACACCATATAATGCTCCCATATTGTCCACTAAAAATTTGGAAACATGCTCTGTGACACCCCCGAGGGCAGTAGAGGGTGCAGCCAATGCTGCCCCACCCACAGCAGATGTTGCAGAAGAAGGGGTGGGTGCAGGGTTAGATAGATATGTGGATGCATTTCTTGGATCTTTTCATGTCAGTAGAACTGGTCCAATAGTGTGTACATTTTTGGTGAATGAAAAACTGGTTCCAATAAAGAAAGAGAGGATTCCAAGTCATTATAGATTGTTCAATTTAGTTTTTATAATTTGTGTCTAATATACTGATAATATTTTTAAATGTTGACCAATGATAGAATTAATGTTTTGCAGGAAATGATCTATTTTATAAACATATGAATGATTTGTCCTTCGAGATCTTTGGGCCCACCATCCATACAATGTGGAACAAGAAGCCAAAAGATTTAAAGGATGATATGACTAATCGCTTGGTTGGTCTGTTCGGAAAAGATACCTTTGATTCATCGAAGGTCCTACAGAAGACTGGAAAACATCTAAAGATTGTCCGAGACCAGTATATGGTTCACCTAGAAAAGAACCCTAGGTATGAGAGCCCTCCAATGATTCCATATATGGAGTGGAAAACCTTGGTGGAATATGGAAAAGAAAAGAGCCTGAGAGAATCAGGAAAGATACCACCAGGAATAGGGAGGTATGCAATACAATCCAAAATGTAGTGGTAAGCCTTATTATTACTAGTTTTTATATCAAATTTGGTACATCGACTAACGCATTTCAAAACTTGATTAGGCTCACGGACACATCTAATGCCACCAAGGAAATAATTGAAAAAATTGGTCAACACAACCTTGGGCTTGGTGGTTACTCGAACTTGGCGGACTGATATGTAAGTATCACAAAACCCGAATTCATATCCAAATATCATACAGATAATTATTTTTGTTTCGTTCTGGAAAAAATGTTCAATTGATGACATCATGCAAATATGAAGGCTGACTGGTTCAAAGAATTTCCTAGTGCGGATTACATGAAGCTTGGCTTCGAACAGGGCTTTGATGCTATTGTTGAACACCGAAAAAGCTTGTCTAGGCATACTACATGATCTTCTGCTGATCCATCTGGTGCGCAAGTATGTAAAACCTATATAGTTTAATGATAATTTATTAATTCTCATGCAATTTATTCCTTATAAATAAATTAACATATTCATTATTTATTCCTTTTTGAGCAAGAAAGTAATGATCCTTTTCATGTCGAGGATGTACATGACCAACTAGACGAAGATCATGCTTCGATTCCTGGTAATGAATTTATTAATATGCTGCTATTTTGTATAGATAATTGTACATGATGAACATTAATTCTAATTCTGCACAATTGAACTGCAGAGCATGTAGATGTAGATAACACTGAACAGGTGGGGCCTGTACAAGATAATGTTGAACATGCTGATGTTCCCATGGCAGGTAAAAACACACATTCGTAATGTTTTTTAAATGAATTACTCGTATTTATAAAAATATAAATATATTAATGAAAGATTTTGGCATTATTGCATAAATTCATTGCCCCTCGCCGGAAGTTCAACCTTGCGAGCAGACTAGTAGGGAGGCCGAGGATCAGATTCCGGAAGATGTGACTCTAACTAAATATTTAAAGAGAAGAAAAGTAAAATGGAAGTGACTAAACAAATTTTGAGTAATTCTTATTTATAGTAAAAAGAATTTCATGGTTTTTTCCTCTGTTTCATGAATGAATGTTTAAATGATTGCTCTAATGAATGGTTTACTGATTTTTTTTATCTGCCATTGAATAAATGAATCATTTAATGGATGATTTAATGAATGTTTTTTTCAGTTGTTGAATGATTGAATGGTTTAATGAATTATTTAAAGAATGATTTAATGAAAGCATCTTTCAACTATTGAGTGAAATAATGTGCAGTAGATGCATTGTTATTTTGATTGTGAAATAATGAAATAAATTGTTATTTGCAAGTAGATGCATTGGTTTTGGGGAATTGAGATTGATGTGAGGGGGGGGAGGGGCCATAAGAGCTTTCACCTTCACGTGGTTGGTCCTGTTTAGTGGAGAATATTAAATTATTCTCGAAACAGAGAGGAGCTCAATGAATGGTAAGGAAGAATACATTAGAAAACAACTATTTCTATAATTTTAGTGTATAATTTTCACTATTGATATTTGAGTCCTCCATTGGAACTTGTTACATATAGCGTTGAGAAACATTTTCATAGTTAAGAGGCAAGAAATGACATTTGATGTGATCAATGGCCTTATATACATAGTGTTTTTGGTTATCCATATTTTATCAGGTGATCTATTATTATTGAATTAATTTACGTGGTGATTTGAATGGTATTGTAATTTACATTGTAATAGTATTGTATTTATTTAGATTGGTTTTATTATTTTCGTAAACAAACATAAATTTATTTGATGGGTCCTAACATGAAACTATTGCAACTAGAAAAAATTTGAAGTATGTTGAATGATGTTTTGAAAGGTCAAACATAAGAAGATAGTGCGAAGCTCCACGAATCAAGGTATAATTATGTTTTATTTTGTTTGCTTGAGATGTGTATTGGGTATTTATGCATGTGCACACACACACATTTAGTTGATGATGATGATTACCATACATTCAGGTGAACTTTGTTCTATCTGATCTAAAAACTTACCTTAAATAGTTTGATCTATCTGGATAACTGGCCCCTTGGTAATACTTTACCAATTCCATGTAGCTATGAATTCCATATGTACATGAAAATATATGGGAAATATCCATTTGTCGTCGGACATATGGCTATGAATTAAATTTAATTCATTCGCCATATTGTTTGAGCATTAAATCACCTAAGCAAAACTTATATGCATGTACGTGACATTGAATTGAAGGATCATAAGAGGGCACACTAGTTGACATAGTTGAAATACCTCGTAAATGGAAGTGGGTTCCTCTAAGGATGACTTATATGGATTGGATAAACATTTTTAATCCTCATGTGATATATAGAGGAGCCTGTATAACACATAAATGTTGCCATACTTCTTCACTGTTGAGTTTTTTTTTTCCTAGATTGTACCTTCATTATGCTAGGAAAGGTACACAAAACTCTTGAAACATGAGTCAAAGGTGGATTAGTCCTCAATGAAAGTGAAGACAATCCAGTAGGGCTAATGCTTCTGAAAACTTCACCCTACAGTGCTTAAAAATAAACATAATATGCCATGTGAGCTTCCTATAAATGATAAGGTTGAAGTACTACTGTTGATTCGACGCCAAGAGATAGTTCTTTGTTGCTACAATATGCCTAAGGACACTTTTATGCTATTGTTCTTTACACATATATCACCCAAACATGGTATTTTGAAACCTATTGTTGTGTTATACCAATTAATTTTCCCTAGATTTCAAGGTTTAGAGCCATTCTCATCAATCCATCTTCCCAAAACTCGATTACCGCTCACTAGGAGGTCAAATAGGGCTGAGAAATGATTTTAAGGACCAGTATGTGCCCAACAACATGGATATTTAGGGTCATTATTGTTGTTCATTACAACATACTTCCCATAGACATGGATTTACTTCTCTAATATCCACAAACTCTTCCTAGAACAAGATCAAAGTCATATCAGACTTTCTAGATATCATTGTTTACTACTGATACTTATTATAAAACATTCTTAGGTCTAAGTTTTAGCCACTTTACGTAGGTTTCCAACCGTGTAATTATAAAAACATAAATACAATTAATTAGAATTAATTTAAAAGTCAATAAATTAAGCTTAGCATCAAATCGAAGTTTAAGGGAAAAAACTATTAGCTAGAATGGCTTTGATACCAACGTAGCAACGGAAGTGCTAAATTAACATAAATTAAAATATTAAGTTCCTTTCTCTTGCTCGAGATATGCCATTTCCTTATCTTCATTTATCTTAATTAGTAGTCTCAACCTTGAGACACTACCATTTCCATGCCATTGTAGACTCTCTGAGTAGGATACCATTCTATTAGCTTTCCCAGCCTCTACGATTGGCTACAACCACCTACCTCACATGTAGCATATCAATCCATTTTATGAATACCCTCTCAAACACTATGAAACTACTTTGTCTAGATGTATATGTAAATCTTGTGCTTGTTAGTCCAAACTTAATATTTTTTACAATACATGTTTGTATGTAAAAACTATACTGAGTATGTGCCTTGCTTATTTCAAATATATTATTGGTATTCTTGATTAGGGAGTGATTCTTTACTAGTTATTTAATTAACAAACATCATTTCAAGTTACTGATCAGTTAGTCATGCATATGAAGCTTCAAGATAGGAACTTGATTTTCCTCTATTGTATCCTGCATTTATGCTAGAAACTGTACTCTTAATTTCCTATATGAAAGTTCTCTTCAGTCTCATATCGCTCTCTTATTAGGGTTACAGTTTCTATGCATGGTCAAAGGCAGTTGGTTGGTCACCTCACTCATGGTCCATCCAATGAAAAACCTATGAACCGAATGGCCCAATTGAATGGATTGAAGGGACTCAAGAGTGAGCTGAGTTTTCATGAATACTGCAAGCTTAATTAAACTATAATATTATAACCCCTACAAAACTTTGATATTTTATGGTTTGGACTATAAATATTTGTGTCAAGACCTCATGCTAGATAAATATACAGTCTTATAAGCCTCATCCTCCATAGATCCTACCAATCAATTTCTGATCAAAACTGGGCATTTTAGTATCATTTCCTAATCATCATTCGGATTCCACATGCCAAGTCTTCCATTTGATTAAATATTATAGTGATAAGTTTGGAAGCTATCATAGTTAAAGACAAGAACCACTCCCAACCAATGGAAAACCTCAGAGTGGTAAGGGTCTTGAAGATCTTCATTCTTATTGCATATTTATTTTTGTGCTTGTGATGAGTTGGGCTCTATTTTCATCCCCATTTTGGACCCATAACCCACTATTGGTATTTTTATTTAGCTCTGATGCTGGAAAAGGTAAATTGGGTAGAGTTCATCACCACAAGCCTACTTCAAGTGCTTCATTTCTATCCTTTTGGTGATCAAGTGTGTCATCACCTTTATTCGTAGTTTCCTAAGTGTCTTCTTAGGTTGTATGTAGTATATCTTTGAAATATGAGAACAATGTTCACAGATTCCAGAGATTCAAATAATTCCAGAGGTCTTAAAATAACTTTCAAACTCTCTTAGTGACGTGTACCCCTTAGTAAATCAATTCCTTGATCAATCATAAACATAATGCTTGGGTACCATTTGTTTAGGCTATTTCTAGTCCTTTTCCTACAGTGGATTTTAAGCATTCCATTTTATACCTCCTAGTTGTTCTTCACATGTATAGAATTAGATGGGTTTTAGTGTCTGATGCAAATAGCCTGGCTTTGACGTTCTTTCCCAAGTAAAAAATGTTTTTATTGAAGAAATCCCATTTACAGCCATGACTTTTGATAATGTTGTGAGCTATAATAGGCAATTAGCTGAAATTTTGATGTTGTACATATATTTAAATAGAATTGTAGTTTGAATTCATTCCTTGCTTGGTCGGGTCTGATATCCTTATGAGTTTATCTACATTCCATTTTGCATACTTAGGAAAGACTAATAAGGTTACATGGATTCTCATCAAAAAATGCTTTCTTGAGGTTTCTGCCTAATTGTTCATCTGGGCAGTTACCTGGAAGCTAACAGTAATATACACTAAACATAAGAGATTGTTTGTGAAATGCTCTCAGTACAGGTATCTGCGGGAAGTGAATTTTATTCCAGTGTGATGGTTTTTATAACTGCCTATTTCAGCTATGTTGTCTAGACTCTATATTGGTAACAATATTTATATCCTTGTTTGTGATTGTAAATTAAAATTATAATGTAGTATTTTGAACTTTTGAAAATTATATACTTGTAACATAGAGTGACATCCAGTCAGTTTACATGACAATAATGCTGAGAAGCAAGCTATCTTATCCAATGTTTTTCCTTTGTGTAGAATTTCATGACTATTCTAAATGTTGGTATTAGGTAAAGAAATAGACTTCATAATTTTCAACACCTTATAATTTGTGTTGAAATCATAAGAACAAGAGGTAAATCGTGACCCTACCCTAGATTACTCTAATGTTATGTCATTGGTTGTGATCTACTTAGAGATGACAATATCAGTATTCACATGTATTTTTCAAGTTGCAATTTAACATCCACAAAAGGAGTAACTACACAGTCACTGAATGAGAATGGTTAGCAATCATGCATAACATTTAAAAATTCTGATATTATTTGCTTCCTAGTCCTAACACCTTTTGAACTACCATTTTAGAACCTGGAAATCATGTTCAAGTTAGTGTTGAGTTATTTGAGTTGTTTGAGTTAAGATCATTCAATTCATTTTATCAAGTTAGTCTATTTAAATATTGACATAGTAAAAGACCTAACATTATAAGGGATTCAATAATGTAATATTTAAAGCTTAGGTTATCTAAGGTTGAATATCACATTTTGTTAGAGCCTAGCAATAAGACATTAAACTTGTTAGCCAAAAACAGTTGAAATCAAAGGGTAAACTAATTGGTGAATGGAAACCTATCAAATGAAATATATTTTTGAAATACATTGGAGAGAATGACTGCTGAGTTTTTAATAGGTCATTCATTATATCGATTGAAATATTTTTTTGGTATGAACAGGGATATCAAAACTACTAGGTTTGGAATATGCTCGTGGGAATATACACCTTTCTAAATATCCCTAGGGGCCAAACAAACCAATTAGTGCAATGTGCACTAAAAACATTCATACCATTAAAAAAGAATTGATCTCTTACATATGTGTTATAAGGTATCTGACCACTATGCTTATGTCAGTCATGCATGTATTGGTGAGGTTGTTATTCAAAAGCACCTTCTAGGAATTTTTCACACTCTAGTACAGACTCTAGAGTAGTCAGTGATGCATGTATTGTTGAGTTTGTTCTTCAGGAGAATCTACTGGGAATCGATGACACTCTAGTATAGAGTAGTCATTGCTTCATACATTTTGTTATCTTATTTTCCTACAATATGAGGGATTAGGTAGCACTTCGTTGAATCCATAATTATTGTAGAAGGAGCAAGTCGACATAAGTCGACTTGAACGAAGACCGACTTAGTCGATCAGCCGACTAAGTCGGTCGGCTAAGTAAACACAGTGATTAGAGTCCGTTAACTAATAGTCGTGTCGGTTCGGTGAACCGACAGGTAGTTATGATTGTAACTGTTTGTAACCTGTATATATTAGGCTGTTGAGCCTCACAAGAACTAAGTTCAGTTCTTGGCTTTGTACGATTTATTGAGAATAATATAATCTGTTCATCCTATCTGTTCTTGTCTCTTGTATCTGTGTATATTTCTGTATATTTTTGTATGTATTATTGGTAACCTTATGTGATCTGTGAGATTACAACATTGGTTCCGTTGCCAGTAGTACATAACTGGAGTATATGCTCACACATGATACCAGAGCAGGAGATAAAGGACTGGTGGGAGCGAAAAATTGCTAACTATCTACAAAATTACGCACAAAGGAACAGATTGACCGTCGCAGAAGCAAAAGCCATATTTTTCACTAAGACTCATGAAAAGTTTGTCGAATCCATCCCACACCTGTTGAAGCAGCTTTTGGATGAGAAAACCGGACAAGACTAAAGAAGAACAGTTACTCCAGAAACTGATCCGAGGAGGACGTACAAATCTATCGGAGTGGTTCGAAAAGATAGCCGGCGACTTCTGTGAGCAACAAGCAGTCGAAGACAGGACTTCTGTGGAAACTGTCCGACAGAAATTTTTCACAGAATTTACTGATCAATTCCTGTGTTCCTTGCCGACTTTGCTGTTCAAGTTTTTAATAGAAAAAGGTGCAGGCCATATTGTCGAAGCTCGACCACTATTACGTGAACCACCCTCAAATACTAACTGGGCGGAGAAGCAAAAGAAGTGGGAAAAATTCATTGCTGAAAGGGAGTGGGAGTACTTCCTGAGCAAATAAGAACTATCTGGGCTTTCTAAAAAGTGTCGGGTAGGCTATGGGGGGGTAGCTGGTCGTGTGTCGGACATCTAGCATAGTGGATCCTAGTCGACCAGAGTTGTAGTCACCAGTAATGCATAATCGACCAAAGAGGAACTGAAGGCATAGTATTGTACTACAGTATGTCGGACATTAAGAGAATCGAAAGGGATGAAAGAGAGAAGAAAAGGGAAGCTAGACGAGAAAGGGCCGCAGAGCTGCAGCAAAACCCTAGGGAGACCGACCATGATGAAGTACCGCCAGAGTCGGGTCATGACCGACGCAGAGAAGGCGAAGAAGAAGAGGCATCCCCTGAAGATGATGAAATGTGGATAGAGCAGCCAGAAGCTCTCCAACTAATTGTTCCCGACAAGGAGTGACCCTTTCCCCAGTAAATCCGCGTACCAGAATACAAACTATTATTGAAGATGACCTTCGACTAAGAGCTAGCGACATTACACTCTGGAGCCGACTAGGCGATGAACCATACCCAGGTCGACATCTGGTCATACGTCGACCGATCGAAGGTAACTGGGTGACCTTTCAAACGGCACCTTCCTTTCGAAGTATCCACTTGCTCCTGCCGACACATGAAGGAGCACCCCCCCTGCCACATACAGCTATTGAAGACATACAAGAATCGGACCTGCGCACACAAAATTTCAGTGGAACACCGATACTACAAATACACAACAATCCACTGTTCAAAGACAAAGGATCGACCTCAGACAACAGCATAAGTTCGGTCGACAAAAACTCTGCAGGTTCGACCATATCATCGACCCCACCACTTTCACCGACCTCTAAACCTCCACCTCCACCTCCGACATCATCAGAGAGTAGTGACAGTGACTCTGACATGGGTCACGGATCTGCTCAGATTCCCCTTTATGAGGGTGATGAAGACCCCAGACGACATTGGTTTGTCTGCGAGTCGATATGGGAGGCTAACAAAGTAACAGAAGAAGACCGACAGATAGCCCAGTTCGCAGGAGCCCTTCGGAAAAGATCTCTCACATGGTATATGACATTTACCGAAAGGAAACCTAGAGCAACAAAATCAGAGATAAAGGCGCAATTCCTGTCATTTTTCAAGACTCCAGACGCTAAACACCTGGCAGCCAAGAAGCTGAAGACGACCCAACAGAAGCCAGGAGAAACAGTCCGCGATTACGATAAACGATGGAAGGATCTATTGAGTCAGTTGGACTATGTCATTGACAAACAATTACTCATTCAATGGTTCCTTGCAGGAATTTCACAGAAAGTTCACCGACACATCAGTCTGGAGACCTTCAAGTCGTACGAAGATGCGTTGACAAAAGCATTGCAGGTCGAGATGGATGAAGACATACCTGCCTGCCCGACTGACCACCGCTTGGAAGAACAGCTGGAAAATATGCAGAAGTCCTTAAAAGAGCTCACACTTAAGAACCAAGACATCTGGTGTACTAACTATTCAACAGCCGGACATACAAAAGATAATTGTCGACAGCAATTCAGTCGACAAGATGTCTGTTTTGTACAGACAAAGGCGTTTTGCGACATTTGCCAGGAATGAGGAGACCATTCCACCGCTGACTGTCCTTACAATATGAAGAATGGAAAAGCTTCATGGTGTGATATATGCGAAACTGCAAATCACAACACGACCGACTGCCATCTTAACCTCAAAAATAGACAAAACTACCAGGCCGTCTACCAGACTAATGCTGTAGCACAGAACACAGAGCAGAACAATAATAATAACCAGAATGGGTAATGAAATGATGGCCGACGCTATGACCATCGGAATGACAATCGATGATCAGGGTTTGGAAGAACAGGTCGATTCGTTGGGAATCGAGAAATACGAAGTCGTCGACCTACTCAATGCTTTATTTGTTACAAAGAAGGGCACAGATGCGCAGACTGTCCGTACAAGGACAGGACTGATCTTAAATTTTGTACACATTGTGGTGTAGGCGATCACTCCTTGGAGGATTGCCCTACAATGTTGGAAAAAATTATTAATAAAAAGAATGTTAATGTCTTGTCTTTTGTCCAGAAGAATGATGTCATAACTACTAAGAATTTGCACATCGTCACTCGACAAGGCACCAAAACAGGGCCTGACAACCCTCAGATTAGCAAGATCACACACACAAATGCATACCCTAACCCTAGCAAGGAACAACACACATACCAAGAAGCTACACACATATTTCAAAATCTTGCACAGCACGAAGACAATATTCACAGTCGACTTAGCTCGACCCAACAATTAACCCATCTTATTCAGACAGACAAATCTGTAGGTCAATTCATTGATTTATTGCAACAAATCAAAAGCACAAACCCCGAGAAACAAACTAAGAACATTTGTATCTTAAATCGA
>LPNX010641760.1:371819-452892 GCA_001517045.1 Pseudotsuga menziesii | reverse complement strand
CCGACCACTGAACCAACCCCTCCGACACAAACCCCTTCGACCTCTGATCCACCTTCCACTTCTGCAGGTCCTCACAACAAACCAACAGAGCAAGCAAAGGAGAAAACAGAACCTCTTCCTAGACCCGCTCAGCTAAGGATTAGCTTACGGGATGCAAGCTCGTTGACCGACTCAGAGGTCAGCCAATTACTCAACACCCTAGCAAAAGAGTCGAAGAGGAGGACGACCAGACTAAGGAAACAACTCAAGGATAAGGAGACAGAAGAAGTCGATTTCCTCGACAAATGCAGGTCTCTTGCTCAATCCATTGTTCCAGGCCCTGTCGAAGTAGCCACAGATCGACCTTTGGAGAGGGCATATCAGATATTTGAAGGGATGGTATCGACCATCCAGACACACCTCCAAGAGACCAAAGCAGAACAGAAGGAAGAAACTGCCCGACTGTTGTTGGCCCAACACACTGCATTTTCAGAGGCATACAAGGTCTTACAGGACCATATGGAGGAATCTATTGTCACTGAGGAAGTACTCAGAGATTGGCCGACACACTATGGACAGGTATACCAGCAGACAAGACAAACCAGACAAGGCATCCAAGCTTTAGAAGCTCGGAAGTCTACAGAAGCTGAACTAAGGCAGACCGTCGAAGAGCAGATTGTCATGGAAACCAACAAGCTACAGAAATTAGAACGTGAGGCCCATCAGTGGGTTCAACAGGCTCTATCTAACCTAGAGAAAGTTGACAACCTCTGTCCCCACATAAAGAGACTCCTCCAGGCTGCAGACGAGCAAAATCAAATCTTGGGCCCGACCATGGAAAACATAGCAGAAAAATCCATGTCTGAAAAGATGTCGATCCTGTCAAGTCTCACTACCTTGACCATCGATATCGAGAAGGCATTACAGAGCTGGACCGAATTTCAGCATCAATTGGCCATCACAGCTCCAGCCATCGTCGAAGTATGCGTTCAGCGACGGCCGACCATCCGCCTACATAGTCCTCAACAGGAGCAAGTCTGAAGGCTTCGACAGGATTTCAATTTTGGTACCTCCCTCTTTCTTCGGGACGAAGAAATGTTTTGTTTGTGGGGGAGATGTAGAAGGAGCAAGTCGACATAAGTCGACTTGAACGAAGACCGACTTAGTCAATCAGCCGACTAAGTCGGTCGGCTGAGTAAACACAATGATTAGAGTCCGTTAACTAATAGTCGTGTCGGTTCGGTGAACCGACAGGTAGTTATGATTGTAACTGTTTGTAACCTGTATATATTAGGCTGTTGAGCCTCACAAGAACTAAGTTCAGTTCTTGGCTTTGTACGATTTATTGAGAATAATATAATCTGTTCATCCTATCTGTTCTTGTCTCTTGTATCTGTGTATATTTCTGTATATTTTTGTATGTATTATTGGTAACCTTATGTGATCTGTGAGATTACAACAATTATCATCCTTGATTTTTTTGGTTCTCATATTGACCCAATTGTTGGGGATTCAAGCAAGATGCTCCCAGTGATTCAAGAAGGAGGAGACATAGTATTTGGTGGTGTTGATCCTAATCACTTCAAGCGTAAACATCAATATGCTCATGTTACTCGAAAGGGTCACTGGAAGGTATGTAATAGAATCATGTTAGTTTTCCAGGTTTAATATTGACTGTATTTAAGGATAAACACATGCATACCATGTTCTTTGTATGAGTCATAGTTACTAGTAGGTATGTCATGGGATTATTATACTCTAATAAATCGATCCTGCTAATACTAGATACATGCATACTAGTTTCAATCTATTTAATTGACTGTTCAAGTGTATTTACGAGAGTATTTTCCTCCCGTAGTGAAGATTGAGGTTCTATCTAGCTCAATTACTTTGCTACTCTCATTAACCAACGGGATACAATCTTGAGCATTTGCTATAGATTCACCACTATGGGCTGTCAAAACTTTGTCCACCTAAAATTCTAAATCCCCAATGTGAGCCATCTCACCATTAATGTTTGAGAAAATGCAACAGCAATGTTCTTGTGATGACAATGCAATTTGTAAATAAACTTCACCCAACCTATATTCTGAAATTCTTGGAAAACATCTTGGCAAGTATCAAATAACTCTGAACTATTATGTTTTTTTCCTATGTATCATCCCCATGAGCATGAAGAGCATTAAGAATACTGGTAAATGATACACCCAAGGGTTTGGGTAAAGACTGAGGAAAACCCTTATTGAAAATGGGGATTATGAGAACCCTCAAGAATGATCGAAAGGTATCACACACAAAACAAATCTCTTAGTATATTTGTTTTGATCAACCATATCTTTTCATGCATGTATGGATATCTTGTCTATCATCTATTTGTTGCGCGTTAACTCCAAGGTGGTACCCTTCATAAATGACACTTCTAAATTTGAAATAAAAGGGTAAATTAACTGGTGAATGTCAGCCTTTCAAATTTTTTTTTGTTAATTACACAACTTCCCGTCGCATTTTTGATGTCCCTCCAAAGACGTCCAGCGGGACAGCCATGGCTCCAACAGTCGAGCCCATCGAATATATGTCGCAGCACCTACGGCTATGTGTCGGCCTTTGGACGCCATGGTTTCAAAATTTCAAAATTTCATTTTTTTTGTTAAAGATCCGAGAGTATTTGTTGTCGGTCAGTCGATGCACAACCATCGCATATTCGACGTCCATCCAAAAATGTCCGACAGGAATGCCATGGCTCTGACAGGCTTGGGCATCAGATATCTATAAAAAATATGAAGTGAAAATCAAATTTTTTGCAACACATATTAGTGACATTTGACACGGATCTGTTGAAATTTCCGATAGCAGAATGCAGAATGTAGTATGTCGTGGTGTCAAAAGTTTGACGGCATAATCATAATTTTTTTTAGCAGATTTGGCTGGAATTTGATGGTGGTGTAGTCCGATATTTGACAGGTATTGGAATGACGTCGGAGATTCGATTGTTTTTCATCAATGGCAAAAAAAAAATGCTTGTGTCGAATAACCAACAGTGCATTGTTGAATTTCAGACATGGAAGCCATCGGATTTTGGGCTCAATTTTTGTTGTGCGTTATGAATGAGTTAATTTTTGGTGTTTTGAATAAATTTACAGTTTCATAAGCTAATATATGACAAAATATATTATATGTTAGTTCTCCTTACTAATTTGTTGAAATTCTACGAAAACTACTTAGTCACTCTCACTGGGAAACTCTATTGAATTGGATGGAGTTGACGTCATAGGCATATAATTTTTAATGAGTTCAAGGTAATAATATGTGGAGATAACACCCTTATCTAAGTTTCAAATAACTTATATTACTTTTCACATGTATGGTGGTGGATTTTCTTACTATTTTATTTTTGTTATTGCTAGTGAAAAAGCATTTATGTTTGCAATAAAATCACACACTAGTAAAATGAGGAAAATAGGGCATCTACATTTGAGACACGATATTCACATGGGAAAAATTCTTGTTGCACTAGTCCCTTCTAGTGGTCAAAGGGTATAATGACATAAAATCCACTTCTTTGAACATGTATATGTAACTTAGATCCATATATAATTTTGCAACAAAATTCTCCATCAATCCATAAGTTATTGCTCAAGAAGCTATATAATTATAGAAAGGAAATCTATAAGTGGATATTGACTAGATTCATGATACACATGTTTAATGGAATAGAGAAGATATTGTATTAACATGTTGTGTGGGGTAGTATAGTGAGCACACAAACTTATCTAATTGAGACAATTATACCGTAGAACTAGTATTTTTCTTTTAATTCTCGATCGTGGTCAAATATCTAACAACCTGTTCCACGACATCCGACGAGTATTCCATACCATCGATGAAAAAAGTCACCGTTTTTTTCTTTTTATGTTTTAAGATATCCGACATCATTCCCCACTTTTTCAACATTCATTTCATACCACTGACAACAAATCTCTCGGACTATCCAACCATCTAAAATTATTTTGGGTCGATTATCCGACGGGCATGTCATCGGATATCATTCTTTTTGTAAAGTATTGGGTGTCGAATATCTGACAAGTATGTGGTCTTATATCTGAAATCCATGTGCCACATATCCAACTTGTATATTAACAGATTTGTGGTCGTATATCCAACCATTTCATGTCGAATATCTGATGAGACCATATCTTTGTCGAAGATCCGACGAAAATTAACCGACATTTATAAAATTCGAGGCTTGTCAGATTGTCGACAAATTGATTTCGAAAATCAAACATATATGCTATCAGATTTTGGGTTCATATTTTCATGTGTACTAATTCTAACTAATAGAGGCCATGTTGACCATTAATAAGAAGGAACCCACATAATAAATACTCTCTACTTAATGGTATCCCTTTGCTACCAAACAAGACTTATCTCGCATTATATAACCATCGACGTCATACTTCTTCTTGAGCACCCATTTGCATCCAACCACCTTCCTTCCTTTACTAACATCACAAAACTCCAAGTATATTTCTATTCCAATGCATTATACTCTTCCTTATTGGATTTATTCTAGTGAGGGGAATTTTCAACATTAGATACTTTTGAACATTGCATGAGTCATCAACCATGGAAGATAAAAAAGATAACTAAAATCAGTTTTCTCATAGAAATACATATTAATTCTTTTTTTTTTTCTGATGAAGGATCCTCCTCAAAGTTTGACCTTAATCAAGTCAATCATGTTCACGATGTATATTTTCATTTGGTTGTATTGGAAAGAATTATTTATGTTGATTTTCATCTCCTTCCTCGAGAATTTTTGCATCTAGTTTTAGTGGAAACAATTCAATTTGATCTTTAGCTCTAGATTGCACTACTACAATACAAGGCTATAATGTCATAGAGTAGTGTAATTTTTTAGATAAATATTTCAATATTTTATGATGCAAAATGCAACACACACAAGGGCATCATTGTTTGTGTCAATTTTCCATCTTAATGTCATTTTTTGTGTATATTTTTCAATGTCAAATCCTTGAAGCATTAGCTTAGTGATGGAAATTACATTGAAAAAAATTATCTATGTCATAGGAGCATTGCAGTTGCATCACTTGTTTTGGAAAATAACTTCATAGAATAATTTTGGTTCAAGTTTGCATCAAAAACATGTTTTTCTGCATCCGTTTAGAATTGTTTTGTGTCACAATAAAATCATTATGGGTCTTATTAGTGTCATTATTGTGACATAATTAAGTCAGCTAGAGTCAAAATAGATCCAAAAATATGTATCTTTTGCATCATATTTACATCTTTTGAGCATAATATTGCTTAATTTATGCATAATTATAGCGTGAATTTTGCATTATTATTTTTTATTTAGAGTCATTACCATGTCATCCTATTGTATTTTTTGTTTGTCAAATAAACATGGTAATGAATTGACGAAAGCTACATCCTATGGGATCACAATTACATCATATTAGAATCACACTTATGCCATTTGAACATCAAAATTACAATGTCATGTGTTATTAATGACTCTATTATTTTGATCTATTTTATTTTGTTGATTATTTAGTTAATATCATCATCACCATCAATTTAGCAATTATTATTATTATTACTATTATTAATTATTTGATTTATTGTATTAATTTGATTATTTATTATTTAGTTGTTGCTATTAATTTAAGTATTACTGATTAGTTAATCATTATTAGTTTTTTTAAATAATACTTTTACTAAGTTTAAATATTGATAGGGTTAATAAAAAATATAAGTCTATTTTACAATGTACTAATCACAAAAGCGAAACTCGTGCGTTGACCTTAAAAACAGTGAAAAAAAATGATTGCAAAGTATTGCAACCAAGGTACCTACTACAAATTGTTTGATACGCCCTTTGGTTCTAATAATCACCAATTTAACACTAGTTAATTATTAATAACTCATATCCATGGCTGAGAAATATAGAGTATGCTCCTAGTGTGCAGGAAGTCCATACTAGTAAATGTTCTACAAACTACTAGTTTATGGTTTGTTTAATATGTTGATGGTATATGATCATTTCATGGTTTGATTTGGTATGTTTTTCATGATTAATGTTCATGATTAACATATGATTTTATGAATTTTGATGGATTATTTATTTGAAATGAATCAATAAATAATTTTTCATCTATTTTGGTGCTTTCAAGGTTAAAATATTAAAATATTAAAATATTGGCTTGTAGGGACCATTCTAGAGACAAGTCTCACTTCGCAGATTTGAATTCAAGAACCTTATGGTGATTATTTGAGGGTATAAATGATTTTTTTGGGGTCAAAAGTTTCATCTCCTTGCAATGTTTTATCACACGATTCTACTCTTCAAGACCTTTCCAACATCCAAGAAATGTCTGAAATGGAGTTCATATGAAGATGTTACGCCTTTCCCAAGTTGACTTATCTAGTTGACCACCATGGTACCGAGTGGATTCCATGTCAACTCTCATTTCTTGGACATGTGAATATAATCATGTGTGGAATTTCAAGAACATTCTAGAAGGTCCAAACCCATAACCCCTAGTTAGGAGGGCCATGTAAACCCCCTAAACCTAACCCTAAACGATTATCAGGCTATGTTAAATACTAAGTGGTTGGGAAAATATGGGGTTCCATTCTTTTGATGTATTATCTTGTTCCATAGTGGGTAAATAACATGGAATTGGATATAGAGAAGAACAAAGGAAGGAAGAGATATCGTAGTAGCCATTCTGGCCATAGAATCATAGGTAACTCCATAAGAAGTACCACTCTCTTTGTATTTGCACTCTATATAAAATAGCAAGGCATAGTCCTCATTATTGGCTAGGTGTTTTCCCATAGTGTGTTTTCACTAGGTATATATTGTGCCATTTGTATGGATTGTGTATTTATTTTCTCTATTCAGGTCTTTTACAGTTCTAGTTAGTTATCATTTTATGGAAATAAGATAATAAGAATAACTAAGATGTAAGATATGTTGTGGCGAATTGTTCTAGTGAAATATCGATGACAGTTTATGGATCATATCGATATCTAATCTAGGTTTATTTGGTATTTTGTGGTAAATCATATGATCTAATAGTTCATGAAAAAAGTATTCAAACACTATCCATGGAGGACAAGTCTGATGAAGCGACAAGAGATCTTAGACCTTCCTATGATTTTGGAGGATATAACTTAGAGACCGAATTAGACAGGAAATCAAAAGATAAAGACAATTTATAAATGGAGTCAAGCAAATATCCTAGGAAAGAGGATCCAAGTTCTAGTACCAATATTCCTTCTTAGTTTTGATTCAAGATGGATGCAAAAGTTGATATCAAGCCATACCAAGTGATATTAATGATTTAAATTTGAATAATTGATTGAAACAATTATAGGTCTATTTTAGTATCCACAACATAAATGAGGAGAAAAAAATTGAAATTAGAGGACCATGCATTAACTTGGTGGGAAATATACATGGAGGCACTTAGGATGGAGAGTGGCCCACCAGTAACTAAGTGGAAGGATTTCAAAATCCTCATTAAGTCATAGTTCTATCCTATTGGGTATGCAAAGTATTAGTGTATCCATTGGAATTACTTCATGAAAAGGTAGCAGTAGAGTGCGTACAATTACACCTATGAATTCAAGAATACAAATATCATGTTGGGTATCTCACCTATGAAACTATATGTACTCCTGAAGTATTTGAGTGGTCTACATAGTCATTTATGAAAGAAAGTGATTCTATTGAATCCCGTGACTATTAATGAGGAATATGTACAAGCATAATACCTGTAAAATATAGGCCATAAGAAAGGGTATCCAAGTGTTTCCAAACAAAAAGAGAAACATAATGCTTCCAAAGAGGTGGGAAAGAAGTGGAAAGAAAATGATAACAAGACTATAGCCATGGAACATTAGTGCAAGGATACAAAAAAATACTGTAACCATTCTAACACCGATGGTCACATTAAAGACAACTATTGGAAGCTACATCAAAACATGAACCTGAAGAACCGTCACAAGGATGCTAAGAAGAAGAACATTCTATCCATATATTCAAGAAAATAGTTGGATATAAAGTCAGAAATTGATGATAATATTGTCTGCACTTACATGAAAAAGGAGGTGACCCTAAGTATCCTTCAACACAAGGAAGAGAAGGAGATGACAAAACTCTTCCATTTTAAGATCAAGATCCACAAGACCAAGTTTGGTTCACTATTTGATTCGGGTTCATAGGAAAATATCATATCAGATGCTTGGTAATTAATCTTGGATTGGATGTACATGATCATCATAGCCCCCATCCATTGGGAAGGATAAATAAGGATACACAACTTAGGGTCACAAAACAATGCAAGATTAAATTTTCCATAAGTGAAAATTATATTGATGAAGTGGAAGTAGACATAGTACCCCTTGATGTTTGTGGTGTAGTGTTTGGAAGTCGCTACATGTATCAAAGGGCTGTGATCTTCATGAGAAGAAAAAAACAATACGGCTTGATTAAGGACGGGAAATATTTCATCATCAATGTGCATAAGGGTAAATCGAATATCTTGTTGGTAATTTACAACCAAGCGAAAAATATGATCATTTAATGTAGAAATTTGGTGTCGCTTTTCTTAATACATAATCATAACAAGAAGATGAATAGGTAAAAGTAAAGGAACTTGTGGAAGAATGTACCAAATATCATAAACATCAGTTCAATAACCGCTTATAGGCATACATAGAAGTGTTCTAGGAGCCTGGAGGGATACCTACTAATAGGGGAGTGGAGTGTGAGATACAACTACTATCATATTATCCATTACCAAACATTATATTGTAAATATAATCTATTATGGAAGAAGAAGAAGTGAAGAAGTGGTTGTAGCATCTATTGGAGCAGGGACTAATTTCACTAATCACCTAGCCTTATCGGTCACTTATTATCATAGTACCCAATAAGGATGGGATTTGGAGGATGTGTATTAGCAAAAAATATTTGAGTAATATCACCCTCAATAATTGATACCCTCTTCCCAAGATCGATAATTTTACATATCAGTTGTAGCATGCTAAGTACATCACCAAGTTGGTCTCAAATCTAGATACCACCAGGTATGAGTGAAAGAAGAAGACACATGCAAGACTACCTTCTAGAATAGGAAAGGTCTATATAAATTGTTAGTAATTCCTCTTGGTTTGTGTAATGCAATAGATACATTTATGAATTTGATGAATGATGCATTGCTCCCTTTCTTAGATTCATTTTTTATAGTGTATTTATATGATATATTGGTTTATATTTCTACCTGGGAAGAAAATATCTCACCTCTCAAGCAGGTGTTGGAGACCTTGAAGAAGCATAAACTACTTGAAAACCTCAATAAATGTGAATTTGATAAACAATATTTGGTTTATTTAGGGCATGCTATTGGTGGGGGAGAACTTAAGATTTATCTTTCAAATATGGAGGCCATCACTAAGTGGCATACTCCTACAAATGTCACTGATGTTAGGATATTTTTAGGGGAAAAAAATACCTTCAAAATTTCACAGCTTCCTTTTTAGATATGGATAAACTTCTCCATTGCATAGCAACCATCAGAAATGATTCCAATGGGAAAACATAAACATAAATCCTTTGAAGAGCTTAAGTGAAAGATTAGTCATACACCAATTCTTGTAATTCCTATCTTGCGTAATTCTTTAAAATTGGAGATAGATGCAAGTGGGTATGCTATGAGAGCGGTTTCGATGGATGCATCGAGGCCACTATTCTATCATTCTTAAATGATCCATGCTAGAGTCCTGAACTACCCTACATTTGACATAGAAATCTATCCCTAATTCAAGTTGTTAATAACTAGAAGCACTTTCTAATGGGAAAGGAGATCATCATTCACATTGATGACCGTGCATTGGATTATTTGTAGGCACATAGTAAGATAAAACAAACACAACACTACAAGTGGATGAAATTTTTACAACAATTCCATCTAGTCATCAAATATAAGAAGGGAAGCACAAACGAGCTAGAAGACATGCTCTCATGGCCACCCACTACCAAGATCATAGCTTTGGGTACTCTTGTGCATATGGATCCTTTAACCCATGATGCATACATGGAGGAATACATATAAGATGAGGACTCCAAGGAGGTAGTTCAATATCTACAAGGCCAATTCCATGTAGAAGAAGGTGACAACAATGTTGACTATCATCTATAGGATGGGTTTTACTCTACAAGATAGACAAGCCTTGTGTTCCTAAAGTTGAGATTTTGCAACTCATAAGAGATTCTCAAACCTCCAAATTTGCAGGGCATTTTGGTAATTGGGAATATAGTTTAAAACTTACAAAGGTATGTTTATTGTCCTATAACAAAAGAATATGTAGCTTAGTTTATTAGAGGATGCATAATTTGATGTACATGCAAACCCATTAACAAAAATCAAGGTATATAACACCCCTTACTTGTTCTTGCGAGACGATGGGAGAGAATATCCATGGATTTTGTGGGAGGTATTCCAACCACTAAGAATGGGAATGAGTATAGTTGATAGATTCAACAAGATGTGCATCCTTATTACTTGTAAAAATCCTTATTCCTTGTAAAAATACCATCAAAGGAAAAGAAGCAAAAAACATGTTCTTTCAATAGGTTCGGGAACACTTTTGGATACCAAGGAACATTATCTCTAACATGGATACTAGATTTCTTTGTGCATTTTAGACTACACTTTGGGAGAAAATGGATAGTAAGTTGAATAAATCTACAACCTTCCATCCATAGAAAGATGGGAAGACAGAAGTATTCAATAGGAATTTGGTGGATTCTTGAGGGGTTACAATAAGAAGCATTAGGAGACTTGGGATGAAAATGTGATCCACATATAGCACTCTTATAACAAATTTGTCCACACTTTATTGGAAAGTCCCCTTTTGAAACTTTTTTGGGGTATTTTCCACATTCACCTCTAGATGTTGTATATGGACAACAAGGGGGAGTGAGGCAAGACACCATTGGTGAAGCATTGAGAGATGAAAATTTGATTGATAATATTAGGAAAATCCATTTTCAAGTACATGGGACATTGAATAGTCATAGGAAAAGTATAAGGAAAGACATGACCAAAACACGGTTGAGAAAATAATCAAGGTGGGATACACAGTATGGTCTAAATTGAATAAGGAAAGATTGCTAGCTCCTAGTAAGAATTAGATCAAGGAACTATGGTACATTCATTTTCAAGTGTTGGAGAAGGTAGGAGACAATGATTATATAATCATTATACCCCCATATATACACATTTACTCAATAGTGGATGTGGAATATATGAAGCTCTATGAACCTTTCTTGAACTTGGACTAGAAACTTGAGCAGGTCCTACATTTTGTTGAGGAATTAGAACTAGAGGTTCAAGCAGATTTAGTAGAAGAAATAGTTTTACAAAATAATTATAAAACAACTAGGAAAGGTCAGTATGAACTCTGGTAAGTGGGGTTGAAAGGAAAACTTCCATGCAATGAAAAATTGTACTCCAAGGAGAAGGTAGGGGAAACATTTCCTCACTTCATTTAGTAAATAATTTAGGGACTAAAATCCTCCTAAAATGGGGAGGTGTTATCCAAAATAGATCAATACATAATTTTTCATCTATTTTTGTGCTTTTGAGGTCGAAATATTGGATGAATTGTCTTGTCAGGTCGATTCTAGAGGTAGGTCTAAATTTTCATAATTGGTGTCCATAGCCTTCTAGGGATTCTTTAAGGGTATAAATAATGTTTTTTTTGCAGGAGAAAAGTACTCCATCATTTTTCCATGGCCCTTTACATGATTCTAGACTCTGAGACCTTCCAAGTGTCCAATAAACACTTCAAATGGAGTCCGCATGAATAAGTTATTCTTCTCATAAGTTGACCTAACCAATTGACCACCATAGTATTGAGTGGATTCCATGTCAACTTCATTTCTCGCACACGTGGAGTTTTCCAAGTGTGGAATTTCAAGAAAATTAGAAGGTCCAAAAACCTCACCCTAATAGAGAGTATGGGCATGCAATAACCATAAACCTAAACCTAGACAACTATAAAGCTGTGTTAAATATTGGACCATTGTGTTTGATTATTTTTATGTATTGTATCATTCCATAGTTGAGAAACACCACAAGAGTGGATACTAGAGTAGAAAAAAGGAAGGAGGAGATCCTATAGTATCCATTCTGACCGTAGAGTCATAGGTAACTCCATAGAGAGTCCCACTTTCTTTGTATTTGCACTCTATATAGAAGATCAATGCATATTACTCATTGTTAGATGTGTTTTTACCCATAGTGGATTTTCCCATGGCATATATTTTGTTATTTGTGTGGATTTTGTATTTCTTTGGTTGAGTTATTTTTCTAAATGTTCTAGTTATTTATGATTTTATGGAAAAAAACTAATAAAAATAACTAAGTTGTAATATGTGTTGTAATGAACTATTCCAATGTAATATCCAATATAGTTTATGGATCAATTATTTTATTATGATATGTTAGATGCATATGTAACCTTGTAGGCTCATCAGTAATGCCTAATTGTGTTTTTTATGATTGTTATGCTCAATTACTCATTTCTAATTTTACATGCTTGTTTTGAAAATGCATGGATATTCTTATGATTTTACATGGATTTTATACTCTATCTCCATTGATTTTGAGTTATCCCACTTGCAACAATGTAAAACATTTCCTAAATTAATTTAAGTGACCCAAAGTTTAGTGTATCTTCTTATTCCTAAGGTGAAATCAAAGGAGGGTTGTAAGTATGGGTCACCCTCAGAAGACATAATTTATATAAATTTATGTTAGGGATCAAAGTTCCATAATTCATGTATGGTAATACTTAGAAACGGTAATTTCATGTGATTAAAGGTGATACATGTTAACAATATACACTTTAAAAGAAAATTGATTGTAATGTTTTGGGGTATTAATTTAAGACAATAAATTTGGACATTCTTGTAATCCGACAATGGATATTGAAGGGGAAAAATATTATAGTTTGAAATATCCCATATTCCAACTCATTGTTATATGTGAGTTCGATGGGAGTTGGTATTTTTTAGTCTTGATCTTGAAAATTAGTATGCATTTCATTTCTTATAGCCATACCCATTTTATGATTTTGAATACATAAGAAACGAAGGATTAGGTCATGAGATTAAGTTATATGATTTTTCTTGGATCCTTTTGTTTGTAAATATGAAAGAGATCCAATTTTGATCAATTAACTTGACCATTCATTCCTAGTATTGTTTAGCTAAAGGAGATTCAATTTGGGGTGTAGTATTGGGGAACAACCTAGAGTGTAAAACATTCATAGGTATAGTTGAACCATCGATTTCAAAGAGTATGAGAAAATAGGTATCCCATGTTTCATGGAAGCAAACATTAATTTTATTTCATTTTGTGTGTGGGGGGGGTTTCATAAACATGCATCGAAACCTTACTAAATTTCCTCACTAATCGTGACCCAATTTGTAGTTCCTCCTGCATGTCTGTTTTACTACATTTTTCCATTAATTCAACCTGTATTTTACATGAATGTCTATGGTTAGGGTTTGAAAATTCCCATTACTTAATATTGCATTTTTTTTATTAATGTTAATTATTCAAAAGGATACCATAATCAAATTATTTATTTTTTGTCTTGTAGTAATACCTAGTGAGCAACCCAATGCTTATGTTTTGCATTCCTTTGTTGAATTTCCCTGCAAATGAAGTTTTACTAGTTGGTAGCATTTCAAGCCTTAACTTAATGAGATTTGGAACTGATTTCCATTCTTGAAAAATATTTTCAATGCTATTACTTGGAATGGTATGCCTGGTTATAAGCTTTGTTAATCATGGAATTTTTTTCCCTTTAGGGAAAAAAACTTGCAAGCCATCATTGGTTTTGAATATCCTTGATGATATTGTGATATTGAAATTGGGGGGCATTCTTCATTTAGGTGTTCTCTTGTGGTATAAATGGAACATGAATGGATAAAATCTTTTTTGGGTATTAAATATATCATGCAAGAGTGTTTATATGGTTGTATTCTAAGGTATATGCATGTGTGCGCTAGAGGTTTATATATTGCATCCTACTCTTAAAGATACATAATTTGCTTGCATTTACGCTTAAAACTAATGTATGAAAATAAAGTTAAGGGGTGGAAAAAATTTATTTCTTGTGTGATATTACTACCTTTATAAATATGCCTAGTGTTGAGAGTGACCATTTATAGCCTATGCATGCAAGGTAACTTTAAAATATAAATTCATACATGTGCAAATACAAATTGTGATACATTGTAGTTTGTAAAACCATAAAAGTTTGTAATTCGTAATCTTGTTGACTTATGAAAGGGAAATGCATCTATATATTGAATCCCAAGGATTTTAAGTAGAAATATGTTTGGTACAAGGCTATATAATGTGAGGATAGAGATAGTTATAATATTGGGTAGAAATTGTAAATTCGAGGTGGAAAATTCTTTCCAATATGTTGTTCAACTGTATCTTATTGAATATATCATTTCTATTATTCTACCCATAAACCTAGTTGCTAATGGAATTCCCATTTCCTTATGAACTCTTGTGTGCATGGATGTATTAGCAATGCTTTGTGTTTTATTTGAAGTTGATTGTTATTGATAAACACTACTTGAAAATGACTAGTTACACTAAGAATTCTCTAGTTTACTAGCAAAAGAAAAAAATGATGGATGTAGGGAAGGAAATATTACATCAAAGTTCCCTCCATTTAATATGGTGTTCAAGAATGGGAACAAATTTATTATTGGAATGGAAAGTTATTTTTCGTGAATAGGGATTCCTTCATAGACTTGGGATAATATGAACTATTGACTAAATTACCTATTGTTTGATGTCATCAACGTGTTCTATTTTGAATCAAATGGACTTTGTATGTAAGTTGATTATGCATGAGATTGTCAAATACAATTATGTGCTAGACCAATGATAGTACATGTTTAATTTGAATAGTTATGAAACGCAGTTCGATGAACTATGTGTGTGTGTGTGTTTTATTATGATGTTCCTTTGGATATTTTAGACAATAAGTGTCATATGAAAGCAATTTGATAATTTAATTTTTTTTCCATGAATAAATGTAATTTTTTATTAAAAAAGATTAAAAAATACAATCTTCAAGTTCTCAAGAGATGATAAAAGAAAATATTTTTTGTAAAAGTTCCAAGAGTTAGAGGATATCTAAACACATGTTTTTAAAAGATGGGCCTTAAGGATCCAACAAGTTCATAAAGTATAGTTTCAAAGGACCACTAGAGGAGAATGTATATAAATTTTACAAAATAATATGATTAGAATTTGAGATAGTCCTCAATCTTAATTTTATTTCCTTTATTGTTCTTAACCTTTGTACACCCTATAGGGGAAAGATTGATTAAATCCATTTGCAAATCTATTTTTAGGGATCAAAAGGGTTCCATTGGGATCTAATACTTATCTGAGTCAAAGGATTCATGTAGTCTCTCTATTACCCCATTTATATAATCCATGCATACTATGGCCCCTAGAGAGGGTCGGTTTGACAATTTAACTTCGCTATATTTATACACTATTTATGTGAAAGATGGATGAAAAGATCTATTAATTTATCTATGATTTGTATTTTCAAAATGAAGATAATGGAACAATATTTAATGATGAACTGAAATATTTGAGTAAATCGCACACTATATGAGTTGAACCCTTACTTAGACTAGGAGTGTAGGAATCTTGATGTAGTGCCCTTAAAAATTCCTATTGACTAGTTTTAAAAAAAATTATTATTTTTGGAGTAAAATAGTATTAACCAAGATATTTTCTCCTGATTACCTATTTTAGGCAAGAAACATGAAATACTAGATGCACACATGAATATGGAGGCAAATATAATTTGTAATATATGATTCCAATCCTCTTTAGCACCTTATAGGAACCCTAATACTTGAGTGCTAATTTTTTTTTCTCCTTTTGTTTCTTGAGATACATTAATTTGTATGGTTGTAGCTTAAAAAATTCCCAATCCACCAATTCAATTTTCCTTTCACTATGGTGTTGATTAATTTTTTATTCATCCTACTTTGTGCTATAGCCAAGTTGTCTTTCAATAGTTGGATAAACTATTACTAGTGTTTTATGTAATCCTCCATTGCTTGAACCCTATCTTTGTTTTTCAAGGATTATATAATGGATGGAGTATGATAGCCGTAAAGTGACATAAATGGAGACATATGTTATGAAGTATGGAATGTCATGTTGTACCACCATTCTACTAAGATTAATGACTTGACCCACTATGTTTGTTTATCATACGTAAAGAAATGAAGATACCCTTGTAGAGATTTAGTAAAAATATTAGTTTTCCTATCATTTCAATGATGGTAAGAGGAGATATGAGCCAATTGAGTACCCAAAAATTAAAATATTTCCTTCAAAAATTTACTAGTGAATACTAGATTTCTATCACTTAAAATAACCTTGGGGATTCTATCTATCTTATGAACTATAAGGTATCCTTGGGTTACCTTGCATCATAAGGTATCTTCCATGTATATTTTTTTTTTCATTTTGCATTGCATAAAAGAACAAATGGTATGTAATAATCAAATTATAACACTATTGGGAAGTAATAGTAGTTTAGGACAACCTAGTACAACTCAAAGGGTTAGTAATCTAGTATCAATACCAATTCCTGTTTTGGTGAAAAAATAATTCCTAGTGATTTCATTATAGTTCATACCTAGTTAGAAATTCCCTATTAAATAACTAGATTTATAGGGGGAAATGAATAAGATGTTGAAACAATGTTTTTTTTGTGAATCCATATAGAGATTTAACATAATTTAGGATGATTTTAAGCTAATGGTGTTCCACAAAACTCTTATAAAAATATTTATGTGGTTCATGAAGTTTGTGGACTACTAACCTTGGGGTGTGGCTCTCACTCTACTGGAGGTGAAACAAAAATTCATTGTTTGGTTTTCATTACCCACATCTAAGAAACAAAGCATATCAAAGTAGAATAAAATTAGGTATATAGTAGGTGAGTAAACATGGGAATATTCTTAGAGGTTTTTGGATCTCATGGGTAGATTGATGTTCTACACCCATGATACCCATCATAAGGAGAATTTAATTCAAGGACTACTTCCTTTAACTCAAATTTTATTGGTGCAACAGAAGATTAACACTCATAGAGTAGAGATAGAGAAGGAAATGAGGATTGAGTCTATGTCTATATATTCTCATAATACTAAGGCTACATTAACTAGGAAAATCCTAGACTTGTTACAATTTTATAATCACATTGTTTCCCTTTAGGAAAATATATAGGAATTTTCATTACATAAATATGGAAAAGAATATGTGTGGTGTACAAGTTGTGAAATGGAAGTGCATTGTTCTTCTAAGTTCCCATTGCTGCTATGGGAACTCATGCCTAAACCCACTTTGGGACCCTTTATAAGAATACCTATAGGAACAATTGTTCAAGTTACTTATGTCAATTAGTTCCACATTATACTTCACACCTTCTTAGCATTTCTTACAGACTCAAATTTCACATACTAGAGAATGTTATGATATTTGTAGGATATCAACATCCTCCCATGCATTTCCTCATTTTGTAGAAGTACTCTTTGGTTCCTAATATGGTCTATTTGTAGTTTCATGGAACCTATACATAAAGTACATATAAATATAGGGTTCTTGATTCTCCATCTTACAGATTAGATAGATTTGCATTTAGGGTAGCTATAAAATCACAACCATAAGAAGGAGGAGTTTTTGAAGGAGGTGGTCGATACAAAGGATCTAATATTGGTGAAATAATTTAAGGAGTAAAATGATATATTTGTTATGAACTAGGGTACCTTTCTTGGTACTAAGAATTTCCTAAATATAATGAAATAGGGAACCTAGCTTTGGATTTCCATGTACCTAGAAAACCATGGTCTTTAGATTGTACATTCAATACACATGGTACTAAACACTATCCTAAGTTAATTGTAAAATGGGAAAATAAAATGGGATATTGAGAATCAAACTTATTAATGTACAACCTAGAATTATTGATGAAGTAAGTAACCTTACCATTAATTTTGTCATTAGAGGAGGATCTCAGACTAGTGTAGATGCCAATGACCTTGGAGTTGCCAAGGTTCAGAAGGAAAAACTCAAAGCACTTAAATTGTATCCCATGGAGTAGAAGGTAATTTTCATAGATTAAATTGAGGTGTTTTGTAATATGTCAATGACTCTTCTCTTAATGATGTGGAGATACCAAGGGAGTGAGGTGCAAGACTGCAAAAATTGTCCCCAAGTTGTGAAATGAGATTAGATGGAACACCACAAGGTAAATATAAGAATGCTATTGATATTTGGTTTTCTTTAATTTTTTATATGTTCAATGATGAGAACTTAAATAGTAACTTACACAACACCCTTAGCAATGTCCTTGGAGTTGAAGAAGAAGAAGAGGACGAATAAGAAGATTTAATTGTTTCCAATATTCTTGAGAGAATAACTAGAAAATATTTCAAATTGGATGCTCAAATGTATGGGAATGACACTAAGGATGTGTTGTTATCTATTGAATATAATTATGTCAGCATTATTCCTAAGAATTCATGGGATCAATGAGAAAAGCTAATGTACTCTATTCACCTATATAGTTGAAAATGGGAAAATAAATACATTTTTTTCCCATTGGTGGACTATGAAATATATAAGTGAATTTAGCTGGTGTGAAAACCATTGATGAATTTGAAATTATATATATATTATGAATTATAAGGATGAATATCGTGCACTGTTGGTAATCGTTTGGGCCATTTATAAGTATGTTATTGTTATTATCATGAAAAAAACAATGTTTTTTATGTTTAGAGTATTAGGGTAATCCAACCCTTATATCCATATTAAGGGTTGTGATACACCAAAAAAACTAAAGATGTGATGGAAAGGTGTATGCCTCATTTTCCATTCAAGAAAATACAAGAACATATTACATACTTTGTTATACAACACTTAAAAAATGTTTAATTGAAATGAAATTTACAACATTGAAAGACTAACCTAATTATTGCACTGCAAATCGATGTCAAGTGTTGTATATAATCATCCCATTACACACATCTCAATGTAGATAACTATCAAGTTTCCAATCATTGTATCCATTGGTTGACCACCCTACCTACTCCCATTGGGTGGAATTCTTCCCCATGGATCCACGAGTTATAATGGGGTTATATGGAGAATCATAATATCAACATGATTGGTATTGGATATACTCACTTTTAGGCCTCCCAATATTAACCAAATGCAAGGACCAAACTCTCCAATATTCACTACAATCTTAACAATACTCAACCGTCTCAGCAAAGGAATAATATGATCCCCATTCCTATCCTTGCATGGATGATTTTAAGAAACCCCCCTAGATTTATATGTATAAAAAATGGGCGAATCTCTCCGATATATAGGAAAATTTGAAGGTGATTTTATCAATAAGATAATATGTATATATAAAAAAATTGGCGAATCTTTCTTTTTATTATATAATGTTGTAAAATATTGGTGAATATTTCATTTTATTATATAATGTTGTAAAATATTGGCGATTCTTTCACTAATTTATAATATATTGTAAAATCTTGGCAAATATTTCACTCCATTATAAAAAAAATTGTAAAAACTCGCCAATCTTTCAGTAATTTATAAAATATTGTAAAAATAGAGGAACAACAACATTAGTCAATTAACATGAATCAAGTCATCAATAAAATAACATGCAGACTCATGAGTCACAACTTGAAGGTGTCAGTGAAAAAAAACTACAGGAGACTCCACTTTTTATCTCATCCCTTAGTGGTTCATCGTACATGTCGGGACCTAAATCTTGATAATCCAGTAAACTAATAGAATCAGACAACTTTGAAGGATATTCTTCTTATAATATTGATGTATTATTGTACTTCCTTTGAAGGATATTCACATCGTATTTTATCATGTAAAAGCATTAAAATATTAATTGTGAACCCTGTTAGTTAAGTTGACCCAAAAGAATCTAGAAAGAACATATCATATTGTACCCTAATCAAGTCGGTCGAGTGAAGTTGACAACCCATAAGGAAAAAACACTTGGAAAACAAGTATAAATAGAGAGGGTGCACCTCTCATTTGGACACATCAAGCACTTAAGCATATTCACTAGAGAAAGAAGAACAAGTTCGCTAGAGAAGGAAGAGTAGTTGCATTGCGAAGATATATTATTCTTGGGGTTTCTACCTTATCTTATTCTTGGTATCTTTGTTGAAGACCGTTTAGCTCTTGGGTTGTACTAGAATACATTGTACTTACAAATGAATTTATACTAACAAATTTTGTTGGGTTTTATTCTCTTTAAGGGTTTCCCAGAAGATAAACTTTTGTGTCTCTTTTATGATGTGCTTCTCTTTCTTTCAGTGATCCTATTGCATATGTTTATTGTGATATAACGCAAATCGTTTGAATATCTAATATAACCATCATTGAAGTATATAATTCTAACAATAGGACTTGTAGAGATCCAAGCATTTTATCCCAATTCGCAATGACCATGGAATCCCCATAAACATTCATGGTATTAATTCTCAGTATAGAGGCAAATTTGGCAAGACACCAAAGAGATAAAAGCTCAAATTTACTGTTTGTTCCTTTACCATATTTCAATTTAAGATTTTAATGATACTCATCATTGATGTTCATAAAAATACCAGCCCCGCGAATACCCTATTTTCATACAAATCTGGCCACTTATATAGCCCCATTAAGGTCTCAACATTATGCAAGTTATCCATTCTTGCTAAAGAATCCATTTTCATCCCTAAGACAATAATTTTGTAGGGAATGTGGGAAGAACCATCCCCCCTACCGACTAGAATGGCATCAAGACTTTAGGGATAGCGAAAGTACCATTAAAAAAGGAAGCCAACTAAGCCTAAAGTTGTTCACAATAGTGTTTTTTGAGAAACTTTATAGGTATGGGGATCCATCGACTCCAATAGTTCCTCCTTCACATTATAAATTTAAGTGCATCATTTTTTTGTAATATTAAAAGTATTGTCCTAATTATTATGATCTTGTAAAAAATTTTGAACCACTTTTGAACATGAAAAGTAAATTGTCACTATTTGGTACATGGGAATCATCAAAAGTAATTATGGTGTAACTATGAGTTTGCAATAACACGTCAATCATCAAAAGTAATTATGGGATTGTCAATGGCCCACACTCTCATTGTGGCTTGGAAGGGACAAAATTAATATAAGTACAAACTCTACATAGGTCATTCAATGGAGAGAAACTTAACCAAAGAGCTTCATGACTACAACCTTAGCAAGCAAAATGTAAAGAATATAAATTATATAGCTATATGACTTCATGGTATGGACACAAGAAAGCAAGATTATAAATTGTTTCACATCCATACAAATAAAAGATGTTAGGTTCAACATTGGATCTTAAAAAATCATAAAATCAACATGGTTGCAATTAAATCTACTAATGCCATTACTAGGTGGCATAATACTATGGATTCTAGTAAATTTTCATGTTTTATGGATATGTTATAAAATAGTGTTTCTAAGATATTGATAGTCATTTTCTTATCATATGTTTTTATAATTGGAAAGGATTATTCAATGATTGCCATGAGCGATGATTTAATTACCTTTATTATTGATTAAATATGTATGGTTGATTATGATACAAGTCTAGGTTTTAATACATAACAAGACATTAATGTCGACCAAATAATAGTGTGTTCAAATTTAAATGTATCTTTAAAAATTAACCTATTTTGTGCTGAATTAATTTAATGAGCTCTCATTAAGAATACTTGCAATGTATAACTTTTATATTATTATTATCTACAAAATCATAAAAAACATTCCTATGTGATTTTTTACTCATAAATATATTTGAATTAACATAACTTTAAAATAAACTAATTATATATACATTAATGATTTTTAACTCATAAATATATTTGAATTAACATAATTTTAAAAAACATTAATTATATATACATTAATAAAACTCTTTGCATGAACATTAACAAAGTAAAAGTAACCTTCTAACATCAAATTATATAAACTAAAATACAAGATTTTTAAAAGTAATCATAATTTGCACATACATCTTAAGAAACTCAACCTAATCAACAAACAAACCTCAGAAGTTACTAAAGAAGGATGTAGGGATTGATTCGTCTACAATCTTTGGGCCATGGATTTCATGCAAAAATAGACATAAGTTAGGGAGAGATATTCATAAGCATAAAAGGGATCTATTACCTGGCGATTCCCTAACCTCTGTGGGTTCCAGTTCATAGCCATGTGCCAGAATGTTCTTACCTATTTACCCTAATAACATTATATAATCAGATGGCTAAAAAGCACCAAGATTCTCTATATAGAGAAAGGTTCATAACAATCAACAACATATTATCTCTATACTAAAAGCTTCGACTAATTAAATGTTACTTTTTGTGTTTAACAAAGGATGGATGAGAGGAAGGAAACCAATAAACATTTGTATGTTTTTGCTGTTGTCTGCAAATATGGCAAAGACGACTGCCAAACCTGATGAAGAATTTATGAACGACTCATAAAAGATACCAAACCTAATGAATGTGGATCTAAATGTGGGGACATCAAATGCAATGACAGGAAGGACCTGCCGATAGAGCAGGTTAAGAAATGTTGACCTGTGTTGTGAATTAATCTCAGGGGCATAGCAGGGGGGTGTTGCGCATCAAAAGTGTTGTATGCTTCAATTTTTACTTCACATATTGAGAATGCGAAGGAAGTTGACAACATAAAGGAAGTGGTAGAAACTACCAGAGGGTAACGGAAACTTGAATAGGGAAACCAGTTGGACAAAAACTTGTGCAGGAGTTAATGTTGAATGAATTTCAACAAGATAATAGGCTTAGCATGATCAACAATCTCAAGGAGAAGAAGAATACAATGTTCCCCAAGTTTCTGGGAGGCAGGAGCATGGGAATGGGGAAATGTACTTTGGAGATGGGTCCAGAACACCCCCAAATTTTAGTGAAATTCAGGGGGACTGGATCTCGGCAATAAAATTTCATCCTGTATAAATATAGTTTAAGTTGCTTCATATATATATAGTCTAATTCTTCAATGATTCAACATACTTCAACATTGTGTAAATCCATGGCATAGATGCTGTAATGAGGAAGTACGACCAGAGGACCCTATTTCTTCATGATTCCAGTGGGAATCACATTATTTGAGTTCTTTAAGTCCAACATGCAATTATGCAATAGTGAACTATTAATCCTATATTGGGATCATATTCATCAATAGCACCCTGTGCTTGCCTCCTCTAGTTTTTTAGCCCTTGCCTCTACCTTGAATCTCGAAGTTGATCTTCAAATGACATTACTCAACACCCTATAATTTTAATGAAACTTCCTAAACCAAGCATTAAAATAAGGTAGAATCAGAAAACAAAATTAAAAAAATCCATGCTTAATAAGTGATTTTGCTTGACGAAAGGGAACATTTTGATTAAGGTCATGATAGAGGGGTTTAACAATCAGCACCACCAACATAAATTTACATAGAGATGTTGGTGTGCTTGATTAAATTAAAATCCCTTAACCTCATACATGATAAAATCCAATGGAAACGTTGCAATCATGAAATCCTGAAAACTGTTAAGTCTGTTGAATTCTGAATGGTATCTAAAATTGTACTTTTTGCATATGAGCTTCGATGGGGTTGGAACCACTATCAAACATCCTGAAACAATTCATTTTCCTTATATTTCATTCTTTATCCTTTTACTTTAATAATTTAACATCGCCATTACTGTTGGATTACCTTGGAGCCCCCCACTTCACCGGTGTGTAATTCAAAACAGGGGGACAAGGGGAAACATTTCAGGAGGAGCCCCAAAGCCCCTGGGTGTGGGGAGTGAGGGGGGGGTGCTCCCTACATGGGGGACGAGTCCTCATGGAATAGTAGAAGAATATGAATTTCAGTATTTGGAGTACCCCTCCAAACACTAAGTCTGGTTCCTTGTGTTATATTTTCTTCAGAGTTATAATAAGGGTAGGCTGCTAATGTCTTGTCTAGAAATAGAGATGGTATATTTCAAATTTTGTTCTATGTATGTAGAAGGATAAAGTAGAAATAAAATAGGACTGCTAGTCATAATGAATGCAATTACAACAAAAATATCTGGTGGCCCTTGGAGGCTTAGATACTGTAGCATAGATATCATACAGTTAATGCTGTGTGTAGAAGACATTTTAAATTACAAACTCAAAAGTTTTAACTATGGAGATCCAACCAGCAAAACATCCATTTTATGATGTTTGATGGTCTCTCCCAAGGGTGTGTCAAGCTAAATTTGAATGAATAATTGTTATCATCTCCTTAGTGATTATTGACATACCCTTAAAAGAATTTGTTACAATCCTACTCTAATCAGCAGAAATATTCTCATAGGAAGACAATTCAAAGTATAGTAAGACATTTCTAATAAAATTAACAAGGAAGAGATATACATTACTAGTACTTACTACTCGGCGTGTCTTCTAATGAAATCAACTTCATCATCCTTGTGACAGTTAAAATGGTGAGCTTAGTGTTCTCTCTTTGATTCCAATGCCTTAATTTTGCACGAGTAGAGCTCTTCAAATTTTACCTTAAAAATCACCATTGGCATTATTGAACAATTCCGAGACAAAAATAAACATAACCATTGCTCTAGCAAATAAGGATGCAATTTTTTTTTCATTTTCCCCTTTTCTTAATATTTATGACTTTATTATCTCAAAATACAAACCGGTGATACAAAAATCACCATAACTTTATCATGCCCATGCAATTGGATCATTGCTCGATTACAAAGACAATTAGGCAGAGATTTATAAAAAAGAATTCTTTGAAATACAAAATGATAGCGTATTACATATAGATATGTGATCAGTTAAAAGGATTCAAACAACCCTTCATTACTAGAATCACTATGCACATCGTACATTCCAAAACCTGAGCATCACCATATGCCAAATACCAAATGCCCATGTACACTTTAGACAACAGACCCTTTGAAATATCCCACTTCCACTTCACGAGGCGTTCCAAAAATTTCATCACCTGGAAGAGAGAAGATATCCACCCAAAATTTTGTAAAAAAATATCAATAGTAGAAAACGTCCATATGGATTGCTAGACTGGCATTCAATAGACAACATCACAATTTATGGACAGACAAAATTACATCGTGTTCTCTTCCCAAATCATTGTTACATACCTCAGATGGTTTTTTAAGTGAATATGTTGCATTTTTTTCTTTGGGTACATTGGAGAAGAGAATCTCATACCCTTGACTTCTGTCCCGCAGTACCTAATATATCAAAAAGACTCTTCAAGACAGTGATAACTGCATGCATGGAACCCCTTGAAAATGACCAAGATGCAACATAAAAATATAGCATGATACATGAAAAAATTAGAACATAGGCTTCAAGCTCATAATTCCATGGCATAGATTACTAACCTTAAATGCATCTTCATATGTACGATCATTTCCTATATACAGAGGTAGTACATCATTACAATTTTCTAATCCTGCAATCATTCAGTGATGTTAGAGAATAAATGGATGGCTATAGGTTTCTATATAAGAAAAATCCCGACAAGCAGAAATAACAGTCCACATTTCTTTTGACCTGTCTAATGCAATGCCACAAGAAACTAGGAAAGACCAACTTCTAAAGACATAAATTGAATGCAAATGATTGTAAGGTATCAGTAGTTGCTGAAAAAGGAAAACTTACCAAGTGACACTAGTAAATATTCAAGGGCCTTTCCTTTGTCCCATTTAATTATAGGACAAACTTCGAAGACCTACATAAATAAATCTCCTCAGTAAGTCTTCAAACCCTATGACAGTTCTTATTAAGTCACTAATAGTGATTTGATGAAAACTAAAACATATCAATATCTGCAAGGCTCACCTTCCTTCCTTGTGTCAGTCACAATTGAGGATACTATTTAATTACACTTGTTACTTGGTCTGGAAGTGCTTCCCAACTCTGTTCCAAAACAAATGCATAAAATCTAAGTATTCAAATGGGTTTAATATTAATTTGAAAAAACTAATTATTTAAGTGTTCCATTGGAATTAATTCCAGCATAATCAGGCCTAGAAATGCCACAGGAAATTTCGATAGAGGATTAAAATGGATCTAAACAAAGACAAAGTACATAAGCCACAAACTCTGAAAGGTCAGAAACCTAAGAATTTGGATCTGGCAATGATAATCTGTACATACCCATAGGGATATACATATCAACGAAATTATTTAACTAAACAGTAAATACATAAAAAATTAAATAAAGGTTTGGTATCAAGAGATTAAATTACAAGAACAGCATGAAGCAAGCTTCCGACTACTTACCCCCTACATGTCAATACATAACTCACCTTCTCTTCAACACTGCGATAATGGACAGAAACACAAAATTTGTGATTTTCAACCAATGTAGAAACCTGCAATGCAGAAACCTGATTCTCTTCGTATTCTCCACCAGCAATGCAGAAACTTGCACAAGAAGAGGTGCAATCAAATCAATACTAACCAACAACAATGCTAACAAAAATTCTAATACACAATATCTCAATGGGAAAATAGGGATGCAAATAAACCCCAATACCGTTTAAGCACCCACACTATTGGCAAGATCATTTTCCTATGTATTTAATTCATCTGATATTTGGTTGGACTTTCGACTAACTATAAAACAAACTCAAGCCCTTTCCACACAACGCTTTGAAAAAGTTGGAATACGAAGGGTTCAGTCACTCTGATTATACTAAATACCTTCCCATGGAAAAAGGAAGAACGTTAACACACAGTATGATGATGAGAATAAAAATGGGCATCTATCTTCAAGTGACCTTTCCATGTTGACTTTCTATAATGAATATAAAGCAACTTAAAATGGAATTTCTTCATACCTTGTCTATCATTGGTAAGAACTCACTGGAAGGATGGTAGAGAACAACACCACACTGAGAGACAAAAAATACCACTTGAAACTTGAAAGTGAATAACAAATCACCAAAAGCATCTATAAAATATCTACCTTTTACACTCCTTTGTAAGATGTACATTAATGTAAATTATGTCTATTTTTGTGGAAATAAAGTACAAATGCACCAGCACCACAAAAGATAATAGATGAGTTGAGTATGCCAACACTGTGGAATTCATTCTCTAACTTTCATCCCATCCTTGATGGTTAAAAGTAACAAAACCACAAAAAATGAAAAGACTGGATATTCTCAACCCAATGCAATAAATTAAGATGGTCAGATAGACCAATGAAAAAATCCCTACTAAAAATAAGCAAGGATTTAGACAACCATTTCAGACTCTCCATTTCATGTTGCACTTACTTTCTTGTGTGTTTTCTTGTTACAGTTTTCCTTAGAACTTTTGGAACTTTTGGCTAGTCCCATAATGTCCATACCATGGATACCAGCATAATACCGTAAACCATTGTGCCAGTTAGAATTCCTGCTTTATAAACACTACTACTATGTATGACTAAACCCAAGAAATGAAGAGAAAGATGAAATCATGAAAAAGCACAAAAGCTTCAAATATGCAAGTTGCATAAACAAAGCAACCAAGACAAAGATGAAATCATGAAAAACACAAAAGATTCAAACATGCAAGTAGTAAAATATCTTGCCACGTCTCTAACTGTTGCACACATCTATGGATAGCATCAATACAGAATGAAACATGGTTGAAACATGGAGTAATCTGTCATTAAGAAGCAAAAATTTATTTTCAAAGTGAACTTTAGAAATCCTGGATTCATGCATGGACATGGGTAGAAACTACAGCAATTACAACATAATTGTTCAAGACTGCACATGGCATGGTTCTAAATTCATATTCAGTTTGGTCAAATGAAAGCACCTGTTGAATCCTCCTCTCTATTATAAAAATCATTGCGTGACGAAGTTTCTCTAATATCTTGGATTTGGTGGGGGCATCAAGACCCAGCAATATGGTGTCTATAACGAATATAAAGCAACATAAAATGGAATTTCTTCATACCTTGTCCATCATTGGTAAGAACTTGCTAGCAGGCTGGTAGAGAACAACACCACCCTGAGAGACAAAAAAAATACGAGTTGAAACTTGAAAATGAATAACAAATCACCAAAATAATCTGTAAAATATCTACCTTTTACACTTCTTGGTAAGATGTACATTAATGTAGATTAGAGTCTATTTTCTTAACATTTATGAATTTATTATCTCAAGTGATATAAAAATCACCTTAACTTTATCATTCCCATGCAATTAGAGCAATGCTCAATTACATAGACAATTAGGCACAGATTTATCAAAAAAATTTCTTTGAAAGACAAAATGATGGAGTATTACATATAGATATGTGATCAGTTAAAAGGATGTAAACTACCCTTCATTACTGGCATCGCTATGCACATTGTACATTCCAAAACCTAAGCATCACCATATGCCAAATCTCGAATTCCCATTTACACTTTAGACAACAGACCCTCTGAAGTATCCCGCTTCCACTTCACGAAGCATTCCAAAAATTTCACCCCGTGGAAGACAGAAGATATCCAACCAAAATTTTGTAAAAAAATATCAATAGTATAAAATGTCCATATGCATTGCTAGACTGGCATCTAATAGACAACATCATAATTTATGGAAAAACAAAATTACGTCCTGTTCCCTTCCCAAAATCATTTTTACATACATCAAATGGTTTTTTAAGTGAATATGTTGCATTTGTTTCTTTGGGGACAGTGGAGACAAGAATCCCATACCCTTGACCTCTGTCCTGCAGTACCTAATATATCAAAAAGAATCTTCAGGACAATGATAACTGCATGCATGGAACCCCTTGAAAACGATCAAGATGCAACCTAAAAATATAGCATGACACATGAAAAGATTAGAACATAGGCTTCGAGCTCATTATTCCATGGCACATATTGCTAAATTTAAATGCATCTTCATCTGTACGATCATCTCCTATATACAGAGGCAATACATCATTATGATTTGCTAATCCTGCAATCATTTAGTGATGTTAGAGAAGAAATGGATGGCTATAGGTTTCTATATGAGAAAAAAACTAACAAGTAGAAATAACAGTCCACATTTCTTTTGACCTATCTAATGCAATTCCACAAGAAATCGGGAAAGATCAACATCTAAAGATATAGATTGAATGCAAAAGATTGTAAGGTATTAGTAGTTGCTGAAAAAGGAAAACTTACCAAGTGACTCTAGTACATATGCAAGGGCCTTTCCTTTGTCCCATTTAATTATAGGACGAACACTCGAAGACCTACATAGAGCAATATCCTCAATAAGTCTTCAAACCGTATGACATTTCTTAGTAAGTCACTAATGGTGATTTGATGAAACTAAAACATAGCAATATCTGAAAGCATTACCTTCCTTCCTTGTGTCAGTCGCAATTGAGGATACTCTTTAATTACACTTGTTGCTTGGTCTGCAAGTGTTTCCCAACTCCACTCCAAAACAAATGCATAAAAGCTAAGTATTCAAATGGGTTTAATATTAATTTGACAAAAATAATGATTTAAATGTTCTATTGGAATTAATTCCAGCATAATCTAGCCTAGAAATGGCACAGGAAATTTTGATAGCGGCTTGAAATCAATCTAAACAAAGAAAAAGTACATAAGCCACAAACTCTGAAAGGTCAGAAACCTAAGAATTTGGATCTAGCAATGATGACTTGTACATACCTACATGGATATACATATAAATGAAATTATTTAACTAAACAATACATACATAAAAAATGAAACAAAGGTTTGTATCAAGATATTAAATTACAAGAACAGCATGAAGCAAGCTTCCGACTACTTCCCCCCTGCATACATAACTCACCTTCTCTTCAACACAGCCATAATGCACAAAAACACAAAATTTGTGAGTTTCAACCATGGCTCCACTGATTCTTTTTGTCTTCTCGACCAACAATGCATAAACCTACACAACAAGAGGTGCAATCCAATCAATACTAACCAACAACAATGTGTTGAGGCCTGGAAATTCGTAGGCGACAACAGTAAGGGATTCTCCCCAATCAACGTTCCCAACTAGCCCATTGACTGTTTGGTGTAGGGAATCCGTCCGGTTTACGGTCCGGCTACCGTAGGTCAAAGTAACAACAAGGGTCTACCGGTTGCGGCTCGGTCCATCGGAATTTGTATTTTGACTTAATGTATGCAATGCATATGCCTATCTTAACCATGCAGGGTGGTAAAGATGCAAGGAACTACACAATGTGATGCGCAGGTTCTTACCTCTCGTCTTAGGTTAGCAAACATCTAAACCACATATGCAACTATAAAGTAAAACAATTTACTATCTAACACCTAACTATCTATCCCCGGGGAGCCAGAAGAATGATTATTTATGAGTAATGCATTATTTCCATGTATGATAAACAAAATTACAGATAGCTGATATTTATGCTTACAACACATGAACCAGAAAATATTCTAACAATCAGATAGCCATTTGTTATATGAACCACATACATTACTCTGGGTGAATTTTCCACAAATTAAATCAGAAATCATTCAACAAGACATAGGTCACAAGGTTAGAACGATCTCACGATTCATGGTCACAAGCTGAAAAATAAAGTAGTTCATCTTTCTGCCATTCATTGTATAACATTTGGAAACTTCACAGCTCTTTCTCCAACAGGAAAACTAAAATATTTTATTTTAAAAGGAAGTAGTTCTTCTTACAATATGTCCTCCAGTCTTACTGGGAAAAAGCCCTTTTGTCTATCTACCCTTCTTACTTTTATAAAAAAACCAAAATTGGTTGGGCTGCCCAAAGTGACCTTTGGGCTTCCCAACGTTTCATTTTTCCCAAAAATCCTTTTACAAATTATTAAATTACAACAAAGTTGACCGGTCCTCTTAAGAGGAGGGTCCTGCTTGGTTCTCCAAGAATTTTCTCCACGCTGCTGCTTCAGCAGCGAGACCTTCAAACGAGTTGGGCTCTAAAAACTGAATGTTTAGCTCAAACTTTTCAGCCTAGTTTTTAATGGCTTCCACCCTCGCTGTGTTCAATCGCACCTGTTCTTCTAAGAGCTGTACACTGATGGCTGTATGACCTATTTCATTTTTCAGGATTTGGTCATCAATGGCTTTGATGTGTTGTACTCTGGCTTCTTTATCCTGCTGTCCCTTCTGCAACATTTCTACAAATGCATCATGATCAGGGAACTCATATAGCCTCTGCTCGGCTTCTACCTGACATCGGTTGTAGGTAACCAGGGCTCTCCTGAAGAATTCTGAGCAGGCTCCCTTGGTCTTCTTGACTGTTTTCTGGAAGTCTTCTGCAGTATTGATAGCGAATTCTATCAGATTGTGGTCCCGTTTAAGGGCTTGTTTATCCTTGAATGGTAGCTCAGCTGGGACTTCCTCATCATTCTCCACCCTGGCTATCCTTGTAGTCAGTACTTCGAGGATGTCTTGAGACCTGTCAACAAAATAAGAAGCGGTATCCAAGATTTCTTCCAGTCGGCCATCAATCTGGAGGACCTGGCATCTTTCTTTTTCTAGAGCAGTTTGCAGGTGTAGCACTTTAGCTTTATGAGCCAGGATGTGTTCTTTAATTGGCTGTAGATCGACCTGTTGTTCCTTTGCTGCTTCTAGCTGCTCTTTCAGTTCTTTAACGTATGCAGTATTGGACTCATAGATGACATTCTGCTGCTCTTCCAGGTCTTCGATCTTTGCCCTCATCTGTTCCTTTTCATTCTTCAAGTCTTGTATTTCCTGCCGGGCGTTTTCCAGAGCGTCATGTGCTGTTTCCTTTGCCTGTGCTTCTACCTGGATGGCATGGATCTCACTCTTTGTGGCCTCCATTTCTCTCAGCACATGTTCATATTTTCTCTTCAGTCTATTGCCTTCCTCTCTTTCTTTTCTTAGGGTGTCCTTAAGCTGAGAGGATGTCTTCTTGGATGATTCTATCTCAATCATCATTCTATCTATGTTATCCTCTGAAGCATGTATTGCTGCCTTCCTGGCCCTTATGGTAAACCTTGGATCTACGTCTGTCCCTACCATCACAGCTTTATCTGTTATCATCTTGCTGGTCATTCCTTCTGCTTCTATCTTTCTTTCTATTCTCCTCATTATCCTTTTAGTAGCCCTGTCATAATATACGGTGCTGAAATCAGGGACCTCTTCCCCCTTTTTCTGTACGAAGGGTACTAGCTGAAGCATAGGAGTTGTAGGAGTGATGGTAGTGGGAACTTGAAGGGTTTGTACCTCAGGGATTTCCTCACCTTGGCTCTGCTCTGTTTGTGTTTCAGAAGCTTGCTGTTGTGTTAGCTTTATCTTATCATCTTCTTGCTTTTGAAGCTCTTCTTCTAGCTTTCTATGTGTCTCTTCGGCTGCTTGCCTAGCAGCTTCTTCAGTTTCTCTAGCTGCTTCTTTCGCAAGATCAGCTGCTTCTTGGGCAGCTTTCCTCTTTTCTTCTTCTCCCTTCCGCAACCATTCTGCAGCCTCCTCTTCAAGCCTCTAAGCCTCTTCTCTTATTCTTTTGGTTGCTTCTTCGGCCTTAGCTTGCTCAACTTTATCTTGTTCAGATCCTTTTCCACCCTTGGTGGGGTGCTTTGGCTTGAATCTCCTGCTAAGTGCTTTCATATTTGGGGCATTCCTGTAGACAGATTCGTCGCTATCGAAATGATGGCTGTATTCAAAGAAAACCTTGTCCTTATTACAGTGTTCCGCTACTTTTCCATGAGTGTCATTTCGTCTGAAAGTCATCTCGCCAAAGTGGAACTTCCCTAGCTCCTCTATAAATTCTGCAGCCTGCTTCACATTGGGGAAACTGCAGCTGCCTAGCTTGAATGGTAGAGGTGGATAGGCAGTCTTCTTTTTCTGGAACAAGAAGTGACCAACTCCGTCAATAAACACTTGTTTGACTGCCTCTTTGTGGATTATATAATCCGTGGCATATTTTGGCAGCAGATAAGGTGTCTTTGAACCTCCATACATCCTAATATACATACCATTATCATTCAGGAAGTAATCTCCATATTATTCAATCACTTGCATAGCATCTTTCGACATGCAATTACATTCTTTTTGGAAGATAAGCGTGTGTAGTGGCATGATGAACTGCTCACAGACCTCTCTGTAGTGACTGTGGTACAGATTAGCCCATAAAGGTTTGTAAGCTGTATATACCGGTGTTCTTTCTCTGTCCCATGCACACTGGAGTCCGAGGAAAGGATGGTTACATAGTATGCAATCTATCAGAATCGAACTCATATAAAACTCAGATCTTTTCTGGGCTACTCCTTCTAAGACTGCAGCTACACAAGCAGAGAGACTACTTGACACCAGACTCGTCCAGTTGAAGACTGTTCCCTCTGTTGCCACATAGAATATAAGAGGTATCCACTCGAATTTGAATAGTCTGCCATTGGCTCTCCCAAAAATCCTGTTTAGCATTAGAGCTATGAATCTGTAAGGAGCTCTAAGACTGGCTGTGTCATAATCTTCAGTTTCTCTATGTCTATAGAGCTTTGCTGGCAAGAGCATCCTCTTCAGGGTTTCTACAAAATGCATCCTGAGGTTGTCCAGCCAATCATTTGACAGGAAGAGTTGAGGCTCCGGCAGGTGGTAAGCTAAGGCCACATATCCAGGGCTAAATGCAGCATAGCTCTGACCCTCAACATTACCTATAAGCATTGATTTGTGGTTGGTGTGTGGCAGGATCCATCTCATCACCTCAGAGCATGGGAACAGCTCTGACCTAGTGGCAACCTTCATAATGGCAGATTTTTCTATGTTGGTGTAAATGGGTGCTTCCTCAAGACCCATATCTGGGACATCCCTGCGGGAAATCATCCTGTATATGTCTCCCCATTTATATTCAGGCTCGACCCCCGAGACACATTGGGTGTCCTCATAGATATACTCAGTTTTTGTTTATGTTTCTGGTACTGATACTTTTTCCACCGCTGGGGCCTTCTTCTTCTGCCTTCTAGACATTGTAATCTCCTCCTACCAGTATAACATTGTGTTATCAAGCAATTCAAATTTCGCAGACATTATGCAGTAGTTTGTTCCTTATTCAAGTGTATCATGGATGTAATGAAATTAAGACATGAGCCCTTCAGGCTAAAGCATGGAACTAGCATACAATACTGTTCATCGTGCTATTTTAGTATGTCAAGTATAGTAAGATCCAATATAACAATGCATACATAGTTTATCCCCATAATGCTTTGAGACTAGGGTGCACACTCTATGATATGATCTACATGCAATAGACTCATCAACCATACTGGTATTAGCATTAAATCCACACTATTCTGTGACATGCCACTCTTCTCATGATAGCGACACATTGAAATAACAAGTATATCATAAGCAATAGCGAGTATATCACAAGCACGGTGTAATATTCAGCCATTAATCCATTGCATAGTAAACACAGTGAAGGCTTGTGCCAGTCAACATTCAACCATAACAACCAGCAGACACATAGTGAATGGAAACCCATGCGACTCACGGCGAGGAGGTTTACATTAATTAGACTGTATATTTTGCATGGATCACTTTCACTTTCTGTACCAGATGCTTCCATAAAGAACACCACCCGCACTGTATTCATTTACGCAATGCCAAGGAGACATACTCTCTTCAAATGGCTAGGGTTCTAAGCAGTTAAGCACCACAGGCTGGGTTCGACCGTAAAACTCTCAAAAACCCATTCCAACAATAGATCCAACCCTAAGCCTCGGTTAGGCCGCGGAAAAAATGCGCGAGCGACGCGGCTATGGTTCGCAGGTCGGGAATGCATCCTGGACACCACAGCCTGCCAAACCCCTAACACAATCCTCCAAACCCGTCCATCCCCTACCCGTCAATGGCCGCACAAAGAGGTTTGGTACAGACGACGTAACGATCGTCTGCGCCTAAACCCTTCGACTCCTATGCGCCCGAGGCAGCCAACGAAAGATGCAAAACCATACCGCTCAAAAGTTTAAACCCCCCCCCACCCTAGGTCAATAGATAAATCAACCGGCGTAAGCCTAAGACCTAGCTCGAACGAAACCACCGGGGACCCCAAAACACGGAAAAAAACCATAAACAACTCAAGCATGATGGGAGAAAAACGAGAACCTACTTGGCAATCCGACGAAAATGGGCGAATCGATGACAGTTGGAAATTCGCGCTACCACCTGGAAGCTGGTATAGTGACAGGTAGATCTTCACTCACTCCAATAACGACAGCTCAATGCTATAGCTTCACCGTGACAGTATTCGACCACGAAAATACAATGAAAAACCAAATTGTCGCCCCCGTATAAATATAAAAGGTCGCACGTGCGAGAGCATTCAAATCGGGTGCGGAAACAAACCTGAGTCGGGCGGCTAGAACCCAGCCCCCTCCGCAACGGTGGATGGTTCCCATTACTACCTCACCCGCAATGGCTTAAAAAGAACGCGTGAATCAACAATGACAATCGGGCGTCGGTGGATACCTTGATCGGATGACCGAGAATCCGGACCCCTCTGCAACGGCGCGCCCCCTAATCGGATCCCAATCAACTTGACACCTTCTGTAACGGCGAATGCTCAGAGCATGATGCCACCCGCAACGGAAGAGGAAACGATGGCCAAACGCTCCGATACGAAGCCAGGAGAACACAAAACATACATCGCAACGCAAAAGAAAGTGTAAGTCTAAAGTGATCCGCAACGGCGGACGCCTGAAAAGGAATTCTGTCCACAGCATCAGACGAGGGAGACTTCAAATCCTTCCGATGAAGAGTCAAAACCCGCCTGAAACATCAAAGAATGAAAACTCACGCGCAGCGGTCAGAACATTCAAAACCCACCCAAAACGGCCGGGGCGAAAAAGAAAGTCCAAACTCGGAAAAGGTCCACAATGTTGGAGGGTAAGATCTACGATTTTCCCGCAACGGCGAAGGAGATGAAAGACTTAACTCCTGATTCAACAAGGCTTTGAAAGATATGCGAACCGACGATGAACTCAATTAAAGATGGGATTCTTTTAAGTATGAAATGAGGAAAACCAATTGATTGACAGCAACCAAAATGCTGGAGGACGCTTCAAGATTCACATACCAAAACAGGCAGAAATCAAGCAGAAAACCAACTAATTCAAAGTAGAGGGTCCCAAATTTTTTTTAGAATTTTGGGAAATTGTTGCAGATGCAACAATTGGCGACTACCTGGTGAACGCCAGATCTCTGAATTAACTTTCTTTCTAAGCTTAAAACTGTATGAATAAAACTGAAATCTTCTAGCTGTCTGCATTCCTAAGCCAACCGGATTGTGCATCAAATTACTTATAAGAAGCCCCTTTTCTCGGGAAAAGGTAACATCAGCAGTGTTTCAGGTCTGAATGACTCTCTTGAGGCCAAATGGATGAGGTTTATTTTTCCTGCCCCTTGGGTGGTTACAGTTTAGACACCACAGGATTGTAACAGATAGTGAACAGTATTACCCTTTTGTTCCTCATTCCCATGCCAATTTACACTTTTGTGCCTTTAGAACTTTAGTTTATTTGATATGAGTCCTCCTGCAGGCCTTTCTTACTGAATTTTAATTCAGGATCCTCTATCCCATAGTGTTGTTTTGTGTGAATGCTATATTTCGTACTTCGATTCACGGACGGAGAGGATCTTGTGGCCATTTAGTACTTTATGTCTTGAGATTAATACTTTTTCGAGCTTTTCCTCTGATATGTCTTGTTTCTTTTAGGAGTAGTGACTCTTAGGAGATTTTATCCCTTTTCTTAATTCATGGCATGGGATCATTTATATATGATAAACTGCTTCACTCTGCTTCCCTTCCATGGGTATTTTGCTGTCACTCCCTTGGGTATTAAAATGTGAAGTGGATGGAGCCCCCAAATAGTACTTCAGACCTTTTCACTTCTGAGTTATTTACAGGGATTAAGTGAGTCTTCGAATGAATGCACTGCCAATTAGGAATACAATTACTAGAAGACATTCTATACTTTAAAGCACAGTATTTTGCTTAGGATTTTAGTTAATACAGAACCTTGACATTCCCATTGCATCCAAAAGTTTGCCCCTTATTCAAAAACAAACGAAAATAGAAAAACTATAAGAAAACAGAAGCATAGCAAGTAATCAAAAGAAAGAAACATTAAAGCATTAAAGCCAGAAAATAGTATCAGCAACGAAGCAATTTATTTATGTACAAAAGACAACAACAAACAAAAAATTTTCCCATTCCTAAAAATTTCAAATCTAGAGAACTAGGAATGAGCTGGATTTCAGACCTGAGTTGTCTAACCATGGTCCAATTGTGCTGTTATAGAGATGGAACTCATATCTAAAATCCTACAGTCATTTCTGTCAGCCTGAGGGAGTTGAAGGAGCTCAGGTTGAATGTCTGTCATAGGACTGGCCCTTTTTGAGGAATGGTGTTCTAGATTAAGCTCAGTAAGATAGTTTCCCAAAACAGAATCAACAGATTCATTTTCTTCCCCTATCTTAGTGACATTGTGCTTCATAAAGGGCTCTCTTAGAATCTTAATCAGGTTTGGGCTGCCCTTTTGAGGTAACCACATATGAGACCAATCTGAAGCAAAGTATCTGTTTAGTCTTGATGTCCAGTCTCGGTTCAGGATCATCCCATAACTATTAGGTATGTCTGCTACTACAATGTCAATGTAATGGCATATCTTTTTATTTGCAGACAACTGAATCATCACGCTCTCCATCTCTCCTACTACCTTGACACTAGTTTTGTCAAGTTGAGTGACATCCCAAAGAGTAGGCTTTATCTGCCCATTAAATTTCTCGCACACTACCAGAGGCATAACATTCATGGATGATCCAGAATCCACCAAGCAATTATGTACCTTATGATTGAGAATTTCAAGGGTCATGAGGAAAGGTGGAGCGTTGGTTTTCTTTGTCTTAATCAATTCAATCTTTTCTTCCACAGGTTGGTTCTTTGTAGGCAGCTCCTCTTTAAGTTTGCCAGTTCTTCTTTCCTCATCATCTTCCACAGGATTGGCAGGTTCAATGCTTGGCTCAGTTTCCCGTTTGCAAGTAGTGTCTTGAGGTATGTCATTTCTGGCCTTTATGTTAGCCTGTCTCTCGATTTTTTCTTGCAACTCTTGAATTTTTGAGAGTCTTGCATTGTCATTATTTTCCAAGTTCTTATCTTCTGTGGTTTTAGGCATATGCTGAGACTTGAGAGCATTTTCTTCCGTGTTAAACAGCGAAACTCCATTCCATGAGAACATAGTATCATCCTCTGTTTTTTCTATGGTCTATTTCTCTTTTACCTCCTTGCTACTGTCTCTAGTCAACTCTGGGTCCAACAACTTATTCATCACCCGTGTCATTGAATGTATCCATTGAGGACATTTCTTCTCAGAGTGGGGTAGTTGGTGAAAGGTACAGAAATCATCCCCTCCTACCTCTGTTATGTTGATTGATGCCAAATTGGGAGGTGGGACTTGCCATTGGTTGTCATCCTCTTTTCTGGGATAGAGAGGCTTATTGGTTTTTTGAATATCCCTCTCTTTTTCCAAATCTACAACTCGGTTGGACAGCTTCTGAAGCACCTTCATCATCTCATGATAATCATCTGGTTGGCCTTCTCTAGATTTAGACAGCAATGAGATTCTTTTTACAGTGGTCTTTTCTTCAAGCAAGTCAGGATAATCCTCTATACTCTCACTTGCTGCCTCTACTCTTTCAGCCTCTTGATAAGTTTCCACCAATGTAGGCTTGACTTTCATCTTGGCAAACATGGCCAGCTCAGGTCCTAGGGCTGAGGTATAATACTCAATTAAGACTTTATCTGAGGGCCTGTCAACCTGAGAGAAGTTTTTTAAGTATAATGAAAATCTCTGCGTGAAACTATGTACCTTTTCATTCTTTTCCTTTCTTAACAGACCAAGTCCTTTCATCAATGAGGCATGTGTCTTCTGAGCTGTATATTTACTCCTGAAACCCTCTCAAAGGTGTCCCAATTAGGAATAGAGTTTGCAGGTATCCCAAAGTACGAGGATGTTGCTGCTCCTTTCAGAGTATGAGGAAAAATTCTGCACACCACATCTTCATGCTCTCTAGCCCTTAGCCCTTCTAACGCTAGGTAAAAGCTTTGAAGGTGATCATCTACAGCAATGTTGTCCGCAGGGTCAAACTTGGGCAAAAGCTTGTCAAAGGCTTGAGGCAAGTTGTGCAAAGGAGGAGTTAAGTTTAGAGGTGACCTAGCTCTCCATGCTAGCATAGGGTTAGGTTGATTACCAGCCATGAGCAAAGGTAAATGAGTAACACTAGGAAAAAAGGGTTTCAAGGATAGAACCGGAAACTTCAAACCTGAGTTAGGTTAAACTTTAAAGCATCTGCTGGTAGGATAGTCTCGGGAAATCAAATTCCACGGCCAGCCTTTACTGGCGGCCGTCCTTCTAGCACCAAAACTGTTGAGGCCTAGAAATTTGCAGGCAACAACAGTAAGGGATTCTCCCCAATCAACGTTCCCAACTAGCCCATTGACTGTTTGGTGTAGGGAATCCATCCGGTTTACGGTCCGGCTACCATAGGTCAAAGTAACAACAAGGGTCTACCGGTTGCGGCCCGGTCCACCGGAATTTGTATTTTGACTTAATGTATGCAATGCATATGCCTATCTTAACCATGCAGGGTGGTGAAGATGCAAGGAACTACACAATGTGATGCGCAGGTTCTTACCTCTCGTCTTAGGTTCGCAAACATCTAAACCACATATGCAACTATAAAGTAAAACAATTAACTATATAACACCTAACTATCTATCCTTGGGGAGCCAGAAGAATGATTATTTGTGAGTAATGCATTATTTCCATGTATGATAAACAAAATTACAGATAGCTGATATTTATGCTTACAACACATGAACCAGAAAATATTCTAACAATCAGATAGCCAATTTTTATATGAACCACACACATTACTCTGGGTTAATTTTCCACAAATAAAATCAGAAATCATTCAACAAGACATAGGTCACAAGGTTAGAACGATCTCACGATTCATGGACACAAGCTGAAAAATAAAGTAGTTCATCTTTCTGCCATCCATTGTATAACATTTGGAAACTTCACAGCTCTTTCTCCAATAGGAAAACTAAAATCTTTTATTGCAAAACGAAGTAGTTCTTCTTACAATATGTCCTCCAGTCTTACTGGGAAAAAGCCCTTTTGTCTATCTACCCTTCTTACTTTTATACAAAAACCAAAATTGGTTGGGCTGCCCAAAGTGACCTTTGGGCTTCCCAACGTTTCATTTTTCCCAAAAATCCTTTTACAAATTATTAAATTACAACAAAGTTGACCGGTCCTCTTAAGAGGAGGGTCCTGCTTGGTTCTCCAAGAATTTTCTCCATGCTGTTGCTTCAGCAGCGAGACCTTCAAATGAGTTGGGATCTAAAAACTGAATGTTTAGCTCAAAATTTTCAGCCTGGTTTTTAATGGATTCCACCCTGGCTGTGTTCAATCGCACCTGTTCTTCTAAGAGCTGCACACTGACGGATGTATGACCTATTTCATTTTTCAGGATTTGGTCATCAATGGCTTTGATGTGTTGTACTCTGGCTTCTTCATCCTGCTGTCCCTTCTGCAACATTTCTACAAATGCATCATGATCAGGGAACTCATATAGCCTCTGCTCGGCTTCTACCTGACATCGGTTGTAGGTAACCAGGGCTCTCCTGAAGAATTTTGTGAAGGCTCCCTTGGTCTTCTTGACTGTTTTCTGGAAGTCTTCTGCAGTATTGATAGCGAATTCTATCAGATTGTGGTCCCGTTTAAGGGCTTGTTTATCCTTGAATGGTAGCTCAGCTGGGACTTCCTCATCATTCTCCACCCTGGCTATCCTTGTAGTCAGTACTTCGAGGATGTCTTGAGACCTGTCAACAAAATAAGAAGCGGTATCCAAGATTTCTTCCAGTCGGCCATCAATCTGGAGGACCTGGCATCTTTATTTTTCTAGAGCAGTTTGCAGGTGTAGCACTTTAGCTTTCTAAGCCAGGATGTGTTCTTTAATCAGCTATAGATCGACCTGCTGTTCCTTTGCTGCTTCCAACTGCTCTCTCAGTTCTTTAACGTATGCAGTATTGGACTGATAGATGACATTCTGCTGCTCTTCCAGGTCTTCGATCTTTGCCCTCATATGTTCCTTTTCATTCTTCGAGTCTTGTATTTCCTGCTGGGCATTTTCCAGAGCCTCATGTGTTGTTTCCTTTTCTTGTGCTTCTACCTGGATGGCATGGATCTCACTCTTTGTGGCCTCCATTTCTCTCAGCACATGTTCATATTTTCTCTTTAGTCTATTGCCTTCCTCTCTTTCTTTTCTCACGATGTCCTTAAGCTGAGAGGAGGTCTTCTTGGATGATTCTATCTCAATCATCATTCTGTCTATGTTATCCTCTGAAGCATGTATTGCTGCCTTCCCGTCCCTTATGGTAAACCTTGGATCTACGTCTATCCCTACCATCACAGTTTTATCTGTTATCATCTTGCTGGTCATTCCTTCTGCTTCTATCTTTCTTTATGTTCTCCTCATTATCCTTTTAGTAGCCTTGTCATAATATACGGTGCTGAAATCAGGGACCTCTTCCCCCTTTTTCTATACGAAGGGTACTAGCTGAAGCATAGGAGTTGTAGGAGTGATGGTAGTGGGCACTTGAAGGGTTTGTACCTCAGGGATTTCCTCACCCTGGATCTGCTCTATTTGTGTTTCAGAAGCTTGCTGTTGTGTTAGCTTTATCTTATCAGCTTCCTTCTTTTGAAGCTCTTCTTCTAGCTATCTATGTGTCTCTTCGGCTGCTTGCCTAGTAGCTTCTTCAGTTTCTTTGGCTGCTTCTTTCACTAGCTCAGCTGCTTCCTGGGTAGCTTTCCTCTTTTCTTCTTCTCCCTTCCACAGCCATTCTGCAGCCTCCTCTTCAAGCCTCTGAGCCTCTTCTCTTATTCTTTTGGCTGCTTCTTCAGCCTTAGCTTGCTCAGCTTTATCTTGTTCAGATCCTTTTCCACCCTTGGTGGGGTGCTTTGGCTTGAATCTCCTGCTAAGTGTTGTCATATTTGGGGCATTCCTGTAGACAGATTCGTCGCTATCGAAATGATGGCTGTATTCAAAGAAAACCTTGTGCTTCTTACAGTGTTCCGCTACTTTTCCATGAGTGTCATTTCGTCTGAAAGTCATCTCGCCAAAGTGGAACTTCCCTAGCTCCTCTATAAATTCTGCAGCCTGCTTCACATTGGAGAAACTGTAGCTACCTAGATTGAATGGTAGAGGTGGATAGGCAGTCTTCTTTTTCTGGAACAAGAAGTGACCAACTCCGTCAATAAACACTTGTCTGACTGCCTCTTTGTGGATTATATAATCCGTGGCATATTTTGGCAGCAGATAAGGTGTCTTTGAACCTCCATACATCCTAATATACATACCATTATCGGTCAGGAAGTAATCTCCATATTCTTCAATCACCTGCATAGCATCTTCCGACATGCAATTACATTCTTTTCAGAATATAAGCGTGTGTAGTGGCATGATGAACTGCTCACAGACCTCTCTGTAGTGACTGTGGTACAGATTAGCCCATAAAGGTTTGTAAGCTATATATATCGGCGTTCTTTCTCTATCCCATGCACACTAGAGTCCGGGGAAAGGCTGGTTACATAGTATGCAATCTATCAGAATCGAACTCATATAAAACTTAGATCTTTTCCGGGCTACTCCTTCTAAGGCTGCAGCTACACAAGCAGAGAGACTACTTGACACCAGACTCACCCAGTTGAAGACTGTTCCCTCTGTTGCCACATAGAATATAAGAGGTATCCACTCGAATTTGAATAGTCTGCCATTGGCTCTCCCAAAAATCCTGTTTAGCATTAGAGCTATGAATCTGTAAGGAGCTCTAAGACTGGCTGTGTCATAATCTTCAGTTGCTCTATGTCTATAGAGCTTTCCTAGCAAGAGCATCCTCTTCAGGGTTTCTACAAAATCCATCCTGAGGTTGTCCAGCCATTCATTTGACAGGAAGAGTTGAGGCTCCGGTAGGTGGTAAGCTAAGGCCATGTATCCAGGGCTAAATGCAGCATAGCCCTGACCCTCAACATTACATATAAGCATTGAGTTGTGGTTGGTGTGTGGCAGGATCCATCTCATCACCTCAGAGTATGGGAACAGCTCTGGCCTAGTGGCAACCTTCATAATGGCAGATTTTTATATGTTGGCGTAAATGGGTGCTTCCTCAAGACCCATATCTGGGACTTCCCTGCGGGAAATCATCCTGTATATGTCTCCCCATTTATATTTAGGCTTGACCCCCGAGACACATTGGGTGTCCTCATAGATATACTCAGTTTTTGTTTCTGTTTCTGGTACTGATACTTCTTCTTCTGCCTTCTAGATATTGTAATCTCCTCCTGCCATGTATAACATTGTGTTATCAAGCAATTCGAATTTTTCAGACATTATGCAGCAGTTTGTTCCTTATTCAAGTGTATCATGGATGTAATGAAATTAAGACATGAGCCCTTCAGGCTAAAGCATGGAACTAGCATACAATACTGTGCATCGTGCTATTTTAGTATGTCAAGCATAGTAAGATCCAATATAACAATGCATACATAGTTTAGCCCCATAATGCTTTGAGACTAGGGTGCACACTCTATGATCTGATCTACATGCAACAGACTCATCAACCATACTGGTATCAGCATTAAATCCACACTATTCTGTGACATGCCACTCTTCTCATGATAGCGACACATTGAAATAACAAGTATATCATAAGCAATAGCGAGTATATCACAAGCATGCTGTAATATTCAGCCATTAATCCATTGCATAGTAAACACAGTGAAGGCTCGTGCCAGTCAACATTCAACCATAACAACCAGCAAACACATAGCGAATGGAAACCCATGCGACTCGCGGCGAGGAGGTTTACATTAATTAGACTGTGCATTTTGCATGGATCACTTTCACTTTCTGTATCGGATGCTTCCATAAAGAACACCACCCGCACTGTATTCATTTATGCAACGCCAAGGAGACATACTCTCTTCAAACGGCTAGGGTCCTAAGCAGTTAAGCACCACAGGCTGGGTTCGACCGTAAAACTCTCAAAAACCCTTTCCAACAATAGATCCGACCCTAAGCCTCGGCTAGGCCATGGAAAAAATGCGTGAGCGACGCGGCTATGGTTCGCAGGTCGGGAATGCGTCCCGGACACCACAGCCTGCCAAACCCCTAACACAGTCCTCCAAACCCGTCCATCCCCTACCCGTCAATGGCTGCACAAAGAGGTTTGGCGCAGATGGCGTAACGGCCGTCTGCGCCTAAACCCTTCGACTCCTATGCGCCCGAGGCAGCCAACGAAAGATCCAAAACCATACCTCTCAAAAGTTTAAAAAACCCCCCCCCAGGTCAATAGATAAATCAACCGGCATAAGCCTAAGACCTAGCTCGAACGAAACCGTCGGGGACCCCAAAACACAGAAAAAAAACATAAACAACTCAAGCATGATGGGAGAAAAATGAGAACCTACCTGGCAATCCGACGAAAACGGGCAAATCGATGATGGTTGGAAATTCGCGCTGCCACCTGGAAGTTGGTACAGTGACAGGTAGATCTTCACTCACTCCAATAACGACAGCTCAATGCTATAGCTTCACCGCGACAGTATTCGACCACGACAATACAATGAAAAACCAAACTGTCGCCCCCGTATAAATATAAAAGGTCGCACGTGCGAGAGCATTCAAATCGGGTGCGGAAACAAACCTGAGTCGGGCGGCTAGAACCCAGCCCCCTCTGCAACGGCGGATGGTTCCCAGTACTACCTCACCCGCAATGGCTTAAAAAGAACGCGCGAATCAACAATGACAATCGGGCGTCGGCAGATACCTTGATCGGATGACCGAGAATCCGGACCCCTCCGCAATGGCGCGCCCCCTAATCGGAGCCCAATCAACTTGACACCTTTCGTAACGACGAATTCTCAGAGCATGATGCTGCCCGCAACGGAAGAGGAAACGATGGCCAAACGCTCTGATACGAAGCTGGGAGAACACAAAACATACATCAGAGCGCAAAAGAAAGTGTAAGTCTAAAGTGATCCGCAACGGCGGACGCCTGAAAAGGAATTATGTCCGTAGCATTGGACGAGGGAGACTTCAAATCCTTCTGATGAAGAGTCAAAAGCCGCCCGAAACGTCAAAGAATCAAAACTCACACGCAACGGTCAGAACATTCAAAACCCACCCAAAACGACCGGGGCGAAAAAGAAAGTCCAAACTCGAAAAAGGTCCGCAACGTCGGAGGGTAAGATCTACGATCCGCCCGCAATGGCGAAGGAGATGAAAGACTTAACTCCCGATTCAACAAGGCTTTGAAAGATATGCGAACCGACGATGAACTCAATTAAATATGGGATTCTTTTAAGTATGAAATGAGGAAAACCAATTGATTGACAGCAACCAAAATGCTGGAGGACGCTTCAAGATTCACATACCAAAACAGGTAGAAATCAAGCAGAAAACCAACTAATTCAAAGTAAAGGAGGGTCCCAAAATTTTTTTAGAATTTTGGGAAATTGTTGCAGATGTAACACAATGCTAACAAAATTTCTAATACACAAAATCTCAACGGGAAAATAAGGGTGCAAATGAACCCCAATACTGTTTAAGCACCCACACTATTGGCAAGCTCATTTTCCTATGTATTTCATTCACCTGACATTTGGTTGGAGTTTCGACTATCTATAAAACAAACACAAGCCCTTTCCACACAACACTTTGAAAAAGTTGGAATACGAAGGGTTCAGTCACTCTGAGTATACTAAATACCTTCCCATGGAAAATGGAAGAACGCTAACACGCACTATGATGATGAGAATAAAAGTGGGCATCTATCTTCAAGTGACCTTTCCATGTTGCCTTCCTATAATGAATATAAAGCAACATAAAATGAAATTTCTTCATACCTTGTCTATCATTGGTAATAACTCACTGGTAGGCTGGTAGAGAACACCACCATGTTGAGAGACAAAAAATACCACTTGAAACTTGAAAGTGAATAACAAATCAACAAAAGCATCTGTAAAATATCCACCTTCTATACTCCTTGGTAAGATAGAAATTAATGCAGATTATATCTACTCCTTGGTAAGATGGACATTAATGCATATTATATCTATTTTTATGGAAATAAAGTACAAATGCACTAGCACCACAAAACATAATAGATGAGTTGAGTACGCCAACACTGTGGCATTCATTGTCTAAATTTTGGCCCGTCCTTAATGGTTAAAAGTAACAAACCCCCAAAAATGAAAAAACTGGATATTTTCAACCCGATGTAATAAATTAAGATGGTTAGATAGCCAGTGACAAAATCCCTACTTAAAATAAGCAAGGCTTTAGACAACCATTTCAGAATCTCCATTTCATGTTGCACTTACTTTCTTGTTTCTTGTCTTGTTACAGTTTGCCTCAGAATCGTTTGAACTTTTGGCTGGTCCCATAATGTACATACCATGGATACCAATATAATACAACTTAGCTAACTTTACAAACTCATACACATGCAAAATAAATTAAACAATATCATAAACCATTGTGGCAGTTAGAAATCCTGCTTTACAAACACTACTACTATGTATGACTAAACCCAAGCAACCAAGACCAAGATGAAATCATAAAAAGCACAAAGTTTCAAATATGCAAGTTGTGTAAACAAAGCAACCAAGACCAAGATGAAATCATGAAAAACACAAAAGGTTCAAATATGCAAGTAGGAAAATATCTTGCCACGTCTCTAATTGTTGCACGCATCTCTGGACAACATCAAGACATCATATTGAAATATGGTTAAAACATGGAGTAATCTGTCATCAAGAAGAAAAAAATTATTTTCAAAGTGATTAGAAATCCTGGATTCATGCATGGATACAGGTGGAAACTACAGCAATTACATTTTAATCGTTCAAGACTACGCAGGGCATGGTTCTAAATTCATATTCAGTTTGGTGGAATGAAAGCACCTGTTGAATCCTTCTCTGTATTATAGAAAGCATTGATTGGCGGAGTTTCTCTAATAGGTCGGATTTGGCGGGGCATCAAGACCTAGCGATATGGTGGCATAGGGTGAGGAGTTAGGTATACTTGGGTTGATACCTATCCACAAGAGTTACAGAGATCCAAGCCGACCTGCCAAAACAAATTAGAAATGAACACTAAACTCAAGCTGTAAATCTCATATATTTGATAAAAAACTGCTCCCATCCTCAAATAGTGTCGTTCTCAGGCAGTGTCATCCTTAGAGATCTTCGATATCTGATAAAAAAAACTAGAAAAAATGGCACTTTCCAGCTAGTTAACCAAGGGATGAGGGATCAAAATTGCAACCTGTAGTAGCAATAACATATATATATATATATATATATATATATATATATATAAAGAGTTAAAACCCGCTTCAATAAGAAAGGGCGAATCTAACTGTAAAATGGATTCAATCCCTAAATTGGGGGCGAATTCAACTCCATCGTGGAATTTCTATGAACCAGACAGGCGAATTTGTCTCCAACAACCACCATTCCCAGAAAAATTGGGGTGAATGCAATCTTGAAAGGAATTTTCAAGCAGGCGAAATCCATTTTTACCATATTTCCTTATGAAATACGACTGGGCTAACCTCCATTTCAAGGTTTTTATGGTAAATAAATTGTGGGATAAAGTTTATTAATTAAAAAAATAGGTTTAATATAAAAATTCACCCACTAAATTTTTAAAAACCCTTAAAGTTCTCCAATGGGATAAAATTCGCCCCTAAAATCATCTCTGTCTCCTTGCATTTGTTTTATAGATTTTTCTTAGGTTTTTTTGCGTGTTCCTTTTCCTACATGCATGTGAACACTTGAGTCTTATTATTCCTTCAATTTATTTTCTTAGTTTATTTCTTATACTTAATTAAGGGTTTACTTTAGTTAATATTCTCTTTAATTAATTTCTTAACTTTGTTATGCACATGTTTTTATTTTAAATTAATTTATTATTTTTTCTTGGCATGCACATATTTTTATTAATTTATTATTTATTCGTTTTCTAAATTAATTTTCTCATTTATATTTTATAAGTTATACATTTTAATTTATTTTTGTTAAGGTTGTATCAAAGGTGCATGGTCATACACATGCCATTGAATTATAATTTACTATGTTTCTATCAAGGGTTCCATGGTCATACACATTCCATTCAAATAGAATTCTCTAAGTATCTATCAAGGGTTCTAGGATCATGCACATTCCCTTCAAATAAAATTTACTAAGGTTCAATAAAGGGTTCCATGGTCATACACATGCCCTTGAAATAGAATTTGCCAAGTTTCTATCAAGGGTTCCATGATCATACACATGCCCTTGAAATATACCTTTTTCTCTAGTGGGGGCGTAATAGGATGATTGAGACCATGTTAACTCAATATTCATATATTATGTTGAGATACTAATGGTCACTAAGGAATACTGTCAAAACCTAATTGTCTTCCCCTAAGTCAAGCCTTGTGAGTGACTGAATCCATGGCCTACCCTCATTACAACATGCAATTCACCAGTAAAATTCTCTCTTACTTTTCAACCCATCACATGGAAACCTGTGCTATTTATGGTGTGTATTCCCACGTAAAATCCATTACCCATGTGTGGTCTGATTGGAAATCACAATCATGTGCTTGTATACATGAAATCCATGTGCATCAAATAGTTCATGAACAATAATCAAATATCAATTTATCATATTCTATCACTTCATACCATATCTAGGCTCAATGTGGAGCCCATGTGACATTGAAATCATCTTGCATTAATTCTCACCTATTATTTCCTATGACACTAAGAAGAACTTGTCAAAGCCTCTGACAATCGTTGAAATATATATTTATAATTATCATTTTCAGACATCATATTGGCAATGGTGAGTTATCATCCAATCAATTAGTAGGTTTGATTGGTAAACATTTATCATGGATATGTACACCAATAGAAAACACATCAAAATATGAGTTGGAAGTCTTTTAATTATAAGAATGCATGATTCACAATGGTATGTATAAATGAGATTCAATCTACAGTCCTTTCCATCTAATTCCATTCAACATTTTCAATAATATGTGACCCTCCTTTCACACTCATTAAACCATTAGTAGAATTGTACTATATCATTATGTATAATTATCAAACATAAAAATCCAATATTAAATACAAATATTTCAATATTCTCATAAATGAAGCACATACTGCTAGTTATAAATCATAGAAATATATTAAGCATAACATCATGCCTTAGCATAGAGTGACCTCACTTATCTATATAGAATGATTTTATTCAATCACTTTGGTTGTATAAGTCTAGTCGTAAAGGAGGCATTCAAAAAGAAATTTTCCATATAAGATTCTATAATATAATCTCTTAGAAAAGACAATACTGTGTTAACCCTACAATAGATGGGTTAGTGAGTTGTAATAACACCCATTCGCTTGACAATGATTTACAGGAGGGTTTGAATGAATGGTAGAACATGAGACATGATATCACCTCCAAAATATGTGCTATCATTAAATATATTAATTTGATTGGGATTGATTTGTGAGACCCACATTTGTATGATGGGATCTATAATTTAAAATAATAATTGGGTGACATGAAGAAAACTATATTTGTAGCTGAACATATACTCTCTACTTTGGATGTCTCTTTATGAGCTACTCCTATTATATGATGGGATACTTGTAAACAATATATATCTACTTTGGATGAAGTAGAAACAACTATAAAGAGAATGTGTGTTCCTCCCATTGAGTTTGAAAACCAAGATATATCTTTGAATAAGGGGAAAATTGCACCACCCAAAAGTGGGAAAGTCAAGGCTTTCAACCTTAGTTTTTGGTCCATAATTTATTCCATACTATGATACATGTTATTATGTCATAGTATGTTCATGAAGAAACAAGAAGGCATAGAAAGATTCAGGTTTTCTTTCATACACAATTCTTTGAATATTTCTCTTTTACTAGTAAGTTTCCTGAAGTGATTGAGGTTTTGAATCTCATTAAGGAAATTATGTTCACAAAAATGTTATAGAATATTAATTCTCATGTTTATTCTCCTTTTCATCAAGAGGTGTATTATTTCAAAGAACCTATTGAATAGATGGACTTCCTCTCTTTTAATTGAAAAAAAAAGTTCAAAATGGAGAAGATGCAAATGGTTTAGAGGATTTGAGGAATATTCCATTCAAAGAATTTGAACAATCAAAAGATATTATGGAGAAGAGTAAGGATGGTTCCAATGCATCATATAATTGTTTTTTGAAGTTGTGTAAAGTCAATATCGGGAGTCATGAGTGACCTAAAATGGATTCCATAGGATATTAATAGGATGAACATATGTCTAATATTGAATCCTTACTAAAGGAATATGAATACTTATAGATGCAAATATTTACTCAGGTTAAATAAATCATGGTTTTTACTCCTTTTAGTGATGAGGTTCTTGATTAAGTTACCAAAAAAGAGGTTATCAATTTATATATGGTCTCAAAGGATATCATAAATTCCATATTATAGAAGAGAATAAGAGAAACACCACCTTTACTACCAAAAGGGGCTCATTTTTTTTTAATTCCCTACCTTTTAGGATCAAGAACCAATTCTCTTTTATTTATTTTTAATTTCCTCTTTAATAAATTCATTCATAAGTTTTGAAAAGTGTATATGGAATATTGGACTATCTATCATTTATTGAAACACAACATTGGTTGGTTTAAATTAATGTTTGGTCAGTGCAATGAGATCTAGGTCTACTTAAACTTGAAGAGATACATATTATTCCTACTATTTGGAACTTTGTTGGAACACATTGTCTTTAGGGAGTATTCGTGGACCCTATCAATACTGTTGTCATTGTAATATACCTACTCCAATAAGTGCACAAAAATTGTGGTATACTTTGGGATATGCATGACACTATAAAAGGTGTATCCACACTTATGCTCCCATCATGGACCCTGTATAGGAGTTATTAAAGAAATCTGAATTCTTCCCTTCAACTCTAGAATGTGAAGCAAATTTTACTCTACTAAAAGGAGAAAATGGTATGTGCCCAATCCTGGAGTTTCCTTATTAGAATGTTCAATTCCATATATATGTATATGCTTTATGAATAGAGTTAGTAGTTATTTGTGTGCAACCAGGAGAATACAATTCGGATCATCCCTTCTACTTTGCAAGTTGAAATATTTCCTAGACTGAGCACAACTATACAACCACTAAACATGAAGCACTTGCTATGGCTATTCTCTACGTAAGTTCACACTCTAACTTTTGGGAGGGTATTTTAAATTTTATAGTGATGATTTTGAAATAAATTGTTTGTTTAACAATCCTATGTTGGAGGTTGTATTTGCAAATGGTTTTTCTTGTCCTAAAAAAATTCATTTCAATTTGTGTTTAAACTAGGTAAGCATAATGTAGGACCTAATCACCTTTATAGGTCAAATCCCAGAAAATTAGGTGACCTGTTATGGACAATTATTTTACAAATAAAAATTTGTTTAGAATCGAGTTCATATTGACTATTGTGGAGAGATTTTTTTTTCTTTTAACCACTAATACTACCCAAACAATTATTCCACAACTCTGAAATTCCATCTAGTGCTTAGATCTATGGATTATTGATTAATTGTAGGAAACTTGTACAAGTTAGGAATAGATGATATTCTTCGGAATTGCAAGAGGGACCATGAAAGGAAGCATAGTTTGTAGGAATTCCATCAAGGATTTGTAGGAGGGAATTTTAGAGGCAAATCAATATCTTGTAAAGTATTATAGACTTATTTGTGTTGACCTACAATGTCCAGGGATTATAAAGAGTATGATAAGTCTTGTGATGTCTACCACTACATACAAAAACCTTAAAAGATATCTGAATTCTCTGTTATGCAACCATGTCCCATAAATAACATAAAAATTGTAGAAATAGACAAGAAGAGAGAAATCCAGACCTTAATAATGAAGAACATAGATAAATAGAAAGCTTATTCGAGGGAGGAACCTCCTTACACAATGTACTAACTATATAAGACAATACAAGATACAATGATGACTAAAATGAAAATCTCTCCTTCTTATATATAGGAGACAAATATGTACAATAACAACTAATAGACATGGAAATAGAACCAAGATGGCATCAATAATATGTAATACACCACAAAATAGGAGGTAATGTGCCACAGTATAGGGGGAATGTTCCCAACATTTAGGGATTAACATGCCCCTCCCCTTAAAACAAGCATCCTCCTCAATGGTTGGGTAGTTGTTGACACATCTATATGAAGGACGTGTCATCCCATGTCGAATATGATACTGGTAATTTATTCCACTTGATGAGGTACTCATTAATACCTTGATTTTGTATCTATTTGGTCCTTGTTTTGATGATTTGTTCAAGTTCATGTATGGTTTTTCCATATTCAAAACTCCTTTTACAATGATCTTGATCTTATTCTTGTTTCATCATGTTTTTTGACATATTTAGTATTTGGAGAACTTCCTACTGGTGCTATATGCGATTTACCATTGGTTGAACTATAGATTTTCCTACCACTGCTTCAACCATGCGGTCTAGTTCTTTCTTCTAGCCATAGGGGTATCTAAAAGATATGATACTAAAAGGAATGCTTTCTGGAATTAATGAAATTGCATGGTCCATATCTCGAATAAGTGGATGAATTACTGGAGTATCTAAAAATACCTTGGAAGTCTTATTAAGGACCCTATGGAAATATGGGAAATTAGGAGTGTTAGATGTTTGAACATATAGTGAGCATAACTATGTAATTACACTTTGTTTTCATTTCTTTAACAATTTTTTCATACCATTAGTGTGGAAAAACTTGATTGGTTTCCCTCTGATACCATTTAACACAAATTATTTTCCTTCCCAGGGAAATTTCATGAAAAGATTCTTCAAAATTAAAATCTAGCATTCCCAATGATTGTAACCATTGAACCCCTAATACAAAATCAATGAAACCATTTGGGATATAAATAATGGGACCATTCAATACATATCCCCCCATAGTAAGATTGATATTATGGGATTTCCTTAAACAATTGATGGTTCCTCCACCTACAATCATTACCTAAAATTCTGGTGCTGGATATACAAAGCAATTGAGATCTTTGGCTACTTTACAATTACTGAATTATAAGTCCTGCTAGAATCGATCAACATTGTTACCTTTTTATTTTGGATATATCCTTCAATATTGAGAGTTTGAGGAGTGCTAATTACAACCAAAATATGACAAGAAAGAGTGGGAGTAATCACTTCTAGGTCGTCACCTTATGGTGGTTCATGTTATTTTTGTTATTCATATTCAAATTCTATGTAGAATAATTTATTTTCTCCACACTTATGTCATGTATTGTACTTGTTCTCAGAGTTAAAGCATAGACCTTTTGCTCTTATTTCCTTCAATTATTGAGGTGTCAACCTCTAATATTGGTTAGAAGAAGGAACATATTTCTCTCTATATGTGTTGGAAGTGGTATTCCTAGTGTCCACCACGATATTTTTATTTTCAACCTTCCTTGCCATCATGAAATATTTGTCCAAGGATTGTGGTTCGAAGAGACGTACCTCATGTTGAATGTTATCCTTCAAGGTTCCAATACATACATCCAATAAATTATCTTCTGAAATATTCTTCACCTTGAGACTTAGCTTTTGAAATTGCTTGGTATGCTTTGTAACTATACCTTTTCGCTTGAGACTTACCAAATGGCTAAAGAAGGTGTTGTTATTTATATACCCATAATGTGCAACTAATTCTTTTGTGAAAATTCACCAAGATATAATAGAGTCCTTTTAATGGTCAGAAATCCATTGATTCCATACGAATTGATCAGGATCCAAATATAAGGCTACATAGTTACCTTTTGAAACTTCGGTACCTTGTGTCGATTAAAGAATTGCTCCATCTATAATATCCAAGTTATTGGATCATTGCCATAAAAAATTCTCATGTCGATTTTGGGAGTAGAGTAGTTATTTGGACCATATTTTAAATCATGATGTTTTAGTGAATCATCAACTTTTTAGGACTCAAGCGTATTACTCTCCAATTGGTTTTCAATTTTCTCGATACATGACTAGAATTAGTTCCATTTTCCCTCCTTATCCTCTTCTTGAGTAGATACTTGAGGAATAAAGAAATGTTTTATATTATTCATCAATTCCTTCAATTATTGAATCTCTTAGTTTCTAGCCATCCCTTTGAGATCCTCTTTACTAGCCATGTTATTTTTCAGTTCAACTACGTCATCCATTTTCACATTCCCTTTAATCATATCTTCCAACTTGGACATTCTAAAATATATGTCTTCCATTTCATCGTAGGTTGGGGATGAATCCTCTGGTGGTTTGAGTGGAGTGTGAATTTTTCCACTTCCTTTTGGTGTCATTTTGAATAATATAAATATATATTACACCCTATTGTTAACCACAAATAGATCCTTCTACTCAAAGTTATTCAAATCCAAAATGGTGTACCTTTTTGAAACCTTGATTGGAAGACTTTTTATGGTTGACTTGTAACTGAGGTAGATTTTTAATTTCAACTCTTCTAGGTATGAAAATTTGGTATGTTTATTTTGATATGTCCTCTTTCCTATGTCATAGGTCTCACATATTTTGGATTCTCCAGTTAAAAGTTATTGCAAATGTCCCAATACTTATTATTTTATGTCCTTTCAGGAGATTGAAATTGTATAGTATTCTACATGTCCAATATTTCATATATGAATCTAAAAAACACACCATAAGTACTATGATCCTTCTTCTTTCTAATGCAATAGGTATGACCTAATTTGGATGTTTCGGTAAAATGTTATTGAAAATATCCCAAAACTTCTTTTTTTTCCTATCCAAAAGATCAAACTTGTACTGTATGCCATGTGTCCAATATTTTTTCTCTGCAAATGAAACTCCTACCATAGATACCCTACTATGTCTTATTTTTATGCAACAATTCTCACTCACTTTGGATCTCAGATGCCCCATATATGACCTTTTTCCGCACAACACTTCTTTTAGACTACGTTTTGGGATAGTAAAAAACCCTAAATTCTTGAAGGTAGAAATCCAATATTGTAATGAATCAAGATATGAAACTTTTACCACATAGTATTTTGCATATTATGGAAGTGGGTTATGAGTTTCTCTATCTGAATAGTTGTATAAAAAACATTATATCGAAAATTCAAAGGTCACTAGTTTTGAAGAAACCAGTCCCAAGGGAAGATCTCTGATACAAAATGTTATGCAGTCGAGTTCCATAAATAGCATAAAAAGAACATAAATAGAAAATAAAAGATTAATCCACTCCTTAATAATGAATAACATAGATAAATAGAAATCATATTCAAGTAATGAACCTCCTTACACAATGTTCTAAGTACATCAGACAATACAAGATACAATGATAACTAAAATGAAAATTATCCTTCCTATATATAGAAGACAAAGGTGTACAATAACAACTAATAGACCCAATATTACATCAAAAATATGTAATACACCACGATATAGGGGGTAATGTGCCACACTATAGCAGAAATGTGCCCAACATTTAGGGCTTAGCATTCTCCTTTAACAAAATCAAGGTATTGAGATATTTTTAGAAATGGGTTGTTGACTTTGTTGGGCTTATAATTCCTCTTACTCACCATTCTAAAGTGAAATATATTATTACCACAACTGATTATCTAGCCAAATTTATAGATATTGTAACTTTCAAGTATTTAGTATATGATATTACAACCAAGTTCATCTTTGAGAATATTATCACATGGTTTGGCTCTCCATTGAGTTTGACTACTAATCAAGGTATGCATGTTATGAGCACCACTATATAAATGTGAACCCAATAATTTTTATACAACATCACAAAATATCCTTTATCCTCCTAAATCTAAAGGTAGTATGGATTAATTAAATAATATTTTGGGGAAGTGATTGACTAAGGTATATTATGAAAATAAAGTTGATTGGGATGAAATAATTCATAAATTGTTATGGACACATAGGACCACCACCAATAAGTTGCATAACAAAACACCCTTTCAATTGGTGTATGCTCAAGAATTTGTTGTTACTATATATTTTGTTGTACCTATCCTTTATATTTCACTTCCTACACATATTATGGCATATGGAGAGTTAGTTGCAATATGAGCGTCCAAGTCGATGGTTCTAGAGGAATTTATATTTATGGATGAATTTAATAAATCTATGGAAAAAGAAAGAAAGAAACCATGGCATGAATTCCACATTAATACTAAGTTTTTTTCCCAAGGATATTTTGTCTTTTTATATGATAGAAAATATTTGAACAAGTTGAGAAAGATTCATGCACTAGATAGGGTCATTTATAGTTGCGCAAATTGGAGATTCAAGTGTACTAGTTAATTTTCCCTACTTTTATGGATACGATGGGTTAATAAAACTTAGGTAAATCCCTCTAATTTTTCTACTCCATGATATTTTGATCCACTCATATCAAATGGAGTGGGGTAGGGTAGGTCAAGCACTTCAACCTAGAGAAACAAGTAGAATGAAGAATACCATGAAAATCACTATGAATAAGATACAAGGCAGGTGAGGCATTCCAAGAGATATGCCTGTAAAAAATATCCCATTGATGTTTGTCATTATCATGTTTGGAACAAGCACCATATCTATAGGAAACTAAAAGAAAATATGTAACCATATTATGTCTACATAGTTGTTGCAATGAGTGACATTTTAAATAACCAAACTACTCAAGCCAAAATTTGTTCATGACATCAATATGAGAAATAGAAATGGATGGAAGAAATGATGAACCTAAGTTGTACAATATGTAAAACCTAGTAATATCATCAACAATTATAGTTGAAAAGACATGCTTAGGATGCTTTAAATCATTTCTTGCAACTTAGTGAAGTGAAAATTCTAATTTTTTACTTTCACTTGAATGAGTGATTTTATATATTGATAGAAGGTTGTAAAAAAAGGATTGAAACACAAAACATATCATTAAAATTACCATTGTCCACCTAAACTATTCCAAACCATATAAGACTAGGATAAATATAATCACCAACAAATATTTATTTGGTGTTACATTTATTAAGACAAAAAAACTATTATCCATGGCCATCTGATAAGATACTCCAAAATTTATAAACCATTCATGGTATAAGAAAATTAGATGTGGCATTAAAAGAAAAAATAGAAGTGGAAAGTGCATATCCATGAGAAGAAGAGTTAGAAAAATGAGGATAAAGATAGGTGTTCTTGTTCTTCATTGTTTCTTCTACAGATTCCATATTCTTGAAACATTCATACTTTAGATCATCATGTCACTCATAAAAATTACAATCTTTCTCAGTGTTCTTACCTTTTGATTTATGTCATATATCATTATTCATAATAGGATTTGGCTAAGAGGTTTTGGGACCCTTATGTTTTTGTTGTTGTTGTGAGGATGTTATTTCTTTGGATTATTGGGGTAGTTATTATCATTGTTCCTCTTAGGATTATTTATATGTACTTGCAATATTGATCACTCCAAGATACAACATCTTATCTTGGTCTCTAATGAGAGAGTCACAAAATTATTCAAAAGAGGCATTTTGTAAGTAGCCTGTTAACTAAGTATTGCTTCTCTCATGGAGTGAAATGTAGATACAAGAAAACAAGTAGATATTTTCAAGTTTAGCAATAATGGCATATATAACATGGTCATATACCTTGATCATATTAAATTATCAAAGTAAAAGTGTAAGTTTTTTAAAATAGATTAAAAAACTTCAATGTGAGTGGTATCAATAGAATACAAATAAATCCATTGGTTTTCTAGCCAATCTCATTATGTTTATTACTAAACATGTTTCCAATTTTTTTGAAGTTGCATCTTAGGTCATAATGCCTTGAAGGTGAAACTAGATATAACTAGATATTGACATTGCAATTAATTTGTGTTCCTCATCATTTGTATTATCTAATTTGTCTCTTTATAATGATTAAAATGGGGAAATTTCTATTCCTAAGATAACCTGACAAAATTATCTACTTCCAAGTAAATCCTCGATAGAATATTTTCAATAGAAATAGTTTAAATTGGTAAGAAAGAGATCACTTGGAATATCCTATTAAAACATGTAAGTAAGATGGCATCAAAATAATTAACTAACTATCCATATGGAAAGAGCTAAAAAAACAGGTAGTCTAAAAAAATGGAACTAAGAACAAACTTTGGATGTCAAATTTATGCATTATTTAAGAAAGGAATAAAAAGTAATAAGGTTATATGTGGCAAGTAGAGGTTTTCCAACATGGTGAGGATTCACAATGAGGTTTCCAAGTTGTAAAGAGTAAAAAAATGTGTCCTCCTTGTCTAACGTTGTCCTATAAGCTCACCTTTAAAAAATACGTTACTGTTATCATGTAAGTGACTCACTTTACAATAAATATATTTATAAATTAAAGTTGCATGAAAAAAGTAATGTAAATATTTGTTAAAAATAAAATAAAATAACTTTATGAATTATTCACGCACGTTTACAATCAAAGTGAGATGAACTTTTAAAGTTGTTTATAAATTAAAGTTATATTTTTTTTTGTTACTTTTTCATGTGGCCTCCTCCAAGTGTGCGTGTTATACCATATTTTTACCACTTGTTGGCTATAAAGGTTGAGGCTAGCCCCATGATTATGATTCTACAAGATATATGGTGTAATACCCCAATCTTTGACCTCACAATGTAATCTTGAATATATTGATGTAAATGATAGAATCCATAAACAAATGGTTTAGGGTGACCAAGACATGGGTGACCAAGACATTGTAAATATGTACATTTTGATATTAATATAAAATATTTGATGGTTGTATAGGAAGAAGGATGAAGAAGAGATGGGGGTCTATGATTTCACAAGTGGGGAAATCATAGTGGGCTAAGGGAAATCGACCCTAGCAGGGTTTATCTTCCTTAGCCTTAGCAATTTAACCAAATATCCTAAACCATGATTGGGTGCCACGCTTTGATTAAGAAATATTAAATTATCTTAGGAGGGGATTAAGAGGGGAAAATCCATGCATATAAAAAGGGAGGATTTAGATTGTGGGGCATTCATTCCTTCACTCACTTTTTGGGAATTCAATCATTTGATTTCCATTCTTCCTTATTCTAGTCTTCATCCATGATTACCTGAGACTGATACCTGTGACAAAGGACTAGAGATACATGTTGGACCTTTATGTTTCCATTGATGTTAAAGGATGAACAAACAAGATTCATAAAGATGTCAAAGAATGAACCAAAAAGCTTGATGCAGGTTTGTTTTCAAAAGATAAACCACCAAGGAAATAAGGATCTTAGAAGAAGAGTTTGATGTCAAACAAATGTGATGGATACTTGAAGCAATAAAAATAGAAGTGTATGAATCCATCAAGAAAAGATTCTCTATGAACAAGTCTAGTTTGAATAAATATATAAAGAAAATGTGGAAGGTCAGGAAATGTGCAAATCCCACTAATGCATGGGACATATGTGCATAGATACCACCAAGTGGATGGGAGTTAGTGCGCAAAAACAACAAGGATTGAATTTGTAAAGGATGCACAACGACACAGTATAAAATATGGTGGTTATCTTGACCAAGAAGTAAGAAAGTTGGGGCATCACAGAGTAAGATAAATCCCAACTTGTGGACATATTTCTCAAACTAAAAAGAGTATAAATAAGAAAGATATGGAATCATTAAAGTAAGCTTAAAGAGTTAACCTGAAGAATATATTGAGACCAAGAAAGCTTCTAATTATTAGGGTATTAACAACTCATTGATTATAGAAGAATTTTATACAACAGAGTTGAATTATGAATATATGAAGAAGATGAATAGAAGGAAGCATGAAAATTTGAAGGATACATTGAATCATAATGTGGGAAGTGTAACGTCCCTGACCCTTCGACCGACGAAGAGGACGCTACCATAACATTAGCATGCGGACTAAAAGCCCTATGCAATTTAAACATACCTAAAAATTTAAATGCTTGAACATAAAACATGCATAGATACATAATTATTCATCATACAGTGGAAGAAAACATACGTTCATTCTAGCATTCAATGTGTTCATCATCATTCATCAGACAATAGATATAATTGTAGAGATGAAATGGTCAAGAATATTTATCTTATAAAGAGCTCATCCCGCAACCAGCTACGTCGTTGCAACGTTCCACCCAACCATAGGCCATCGTGCTCCTTAATCTCTTAGTAGCGCTGCCACCCCCGAGCTGGGCATGATTGCCCCAAGGAATAAGGACAAGTAGCTCACATAGCCAAGGATACACAACACAGCAGATCAGCCAAGCCAACACAGTTGCGTTTATCAGGCCATCAAGGAGCTGGGAAAGGCTAATTACTAAGCTGGTGAGCTCATTACGTAGCTAAGGACACCTACACTAGAACTAGGATGGCTTCTAGAACACCCACATACACCCAACACAAGGAAATCAGCCCCTTCTCTGCTACATAGTCCCTCAGGCCATGACCTCCCTCCTCGTGCTATTTAGGGGATTATGGAAAAGAAATCTAGCCCCCTAGCTCCGTCTGTGTGGTTCTCGAACACACCAGGTTGTGAAGAAAACCAAGCCCTCATCCCCACTCCAAAAACAGTCCACAGACTAACCACTGCATACATGTAGCGAAAAAGTTATTCACAGCTCGGACAGGGGAGAAAATTGAACCTGGGTCGTTCTTAGCCCTATTGTGGCCAAAATGACTCGCAATAGCCTATAGCAAGGCCAAAAAGTAACCGGTTCCACAACAATGAACAATGTGGGGGAAAACAACAGCAACCACAAATCAGGGAAAGAACCACAACACCATCTCACAATGAAGCGACGGGAACATTACACAGTCCCAAAATAGGAGAGGAAGTTCGGTTCTCATTCCAAAAATAGGGGAAAACATGTAAGCAGACTACAAATCCATAAGGAGAAATGCCCACCTCAAATCGGTAGGGGAAAATGTACATACCCACCATCTCCTGGGCGTGAATGGCTCTGTACAGGAAATCGTGGTTGACAGTGGGAAGAACCCCGTTTCTTAGCTCACTACCTGGATCCCCAAAACGACACTGAAGTCTATGTGTGAGGTGGTGAACAGAGCAAAAATGCCTCCGCCTGAGAGTGAACCGAACAGTTGTCTGTGGGAGGATGGACAAGGATGGAATCGTGGGGTAGTGGTTTCCCTGCCCATGTGTAGATGGAGAGTCCACTGGTGGAGTGGGCGTGTGGGAAAGGGCTGACAGTCCTTCCACCCACCACTTCCCAGCAATAACTGCCCAACTAATGTCAGGGCTTTTAATGGCTGACACATGGCTTTTCCCCATAGGCTCATGGTTTAACATTTCCCCCTCCTCATCCTTAGGAAATCATGCCCTTTTCATTTAACATTGCATCGTCGTAGCTGGTTGTAGGTTTTTTATTATTTTTGCATGTTTACATGATGCCAGAACTATAATGTGCTGGATGGCACGATATACCATCGGCAACGATCCCAACTGCCGAAACATAACACAACCAAATCGATGGTGGGGCTTTTTCCTTTAGCTCCTCACCATGATTAATTACAATATATACATCATGTACCTTTAATGCAAACAGGGTCAAAACCGGGGTGTTACAGTCCCCTCCCCCTTGGAATAACATCGTCCTTAGTGTTCCAATACATAGGACTACATATCCAAAATTTCAAAATTTTGCAGACTTGTCCCACATTCAATTATTTACTTTGAACTTTCAGGACCAAGCCCCTTTGGCTTCCACGAGCCTCTCCTACTGGTCCTCAGCTTTCAGCTCATCCCCAAGTCTAGGAACTTTTCTCTATCTTGAGCACCTTTCCAAGATTTTCTTGGATCTTGGCAATTGTTTGAAGGAGAATTCCATCCAAGTCCAATAGCTTTTGGTCTATTGCCATGATCAATCTGCACAACTGGATTTCACTTTTCTCACCTATGAAATGCACCATTGAAATTCTATTAGACCAAGCATAATATAGGCATTAAAATCAGTCAATCAATTTCCCAATTGGCATGACAGTACAAGTCTCATCAAGGAGACTTTCATATTTTTCATGCCTTCCCAACAGGCACATGAGCTCATTCATGTCCATACTTGGGCAGGGAATTAACTATTCCAGCATTCACAATTTACTTTAACCAAATAAACACATTCTATTTTTAGTCAGACATGCACTCAACAATCCTTTGTTTTCACAATGCACATATATATATATATATATATAATCAGAAGGAAGAGAGAGAGCAGCAAGAGTTTTTCCCCTCTTTGTCTTGTTCCATCCTAGAACCCACACCACCGCTATGGATTTTCATGCTCTTAGCCTCTTTCACTTCACCGTGAATGCTGGACCAATCCCTCTTGGGCATGACACTTAGTGTCTCCGGTCTATTTCAAACCTCTCAACCATGGAGACTCCCCACATGGTTTGTCTCGGCTACTAGGAACTTCACAGTCTCACTAGCACCTTTTTCATTACTGCTCATTCTGAGCTCTTCAGGACAGTCACATGTCCACATGCACCCCTAGGATGCTCTCATAGTCCTCGCTCCTAGCAATACCTATATTCAAACATTGAATAGATTCACATGTTTAGTTTATTCTCAATGGTTTTTATCTCTTAAAAAAGAGCTTAGAATATCATAACCAAATCATATATGCATGTATATTCATAAGCAAGAAATTGCAAAATAGTCCAATACTTATTTGTATTGTGCGTTTCCTCGTTGGTCCACAGGATCCTGCTTTGTTTTGCAAGCCTTGGGATTGCCTATGGACTTGGATGTTAGGATAGCATGCAAGCTACTTCACAACATCCTTTTATATATATTAGGCACAGTTAGGACAACCTTCAGTTGGGTTTATCAGACTGTCAACAAATCGCCTGCACTTATATCAATAATACACTTATATCAACAATGCACTTATATCAACAGTAAACGACCATTTCCAGGTTTCATTTCCAGCAGTGAGTTCTAATTCCACTACCCCATACAACACAAGAGACCACTCCCTTCTCTGCTCTTCAGTCCCTCGGGAATGTCTCCTTCTCTGTGCTCTTCAGTAGGAGGTAGGATGAGCCAAAGCCATTATCCATTTAGTGTACAACACCAGACTACCTCTGTTTAGCCTGACAACACAAACAACATAAGCAAACTCATCAATGTTATTGTTCTAAAACTTAATCATATTTCACATCATTCACTATCAAGTATTGAGACACCAGGAGTGCGTCCACTCCCTAGGGTGTAATCAATATTGAAAAACCCTTCCATGATCTGGCATCGGAAAAGGGTGCACCCCTTTCCAATGTGAACCATGTAGGCTCTATTCATACTTAAGCAATCTGTCATAATGGAAATAAAATCAAAACATGCTCTACATATTGAATTTAACAATTGACATGCATATTCTTAGCTAGGGTCACAGAACACTTATCCATTATCGAGGCAGTATTCCTTTGTTAAGGAGGAATGGGTGCTCCCTTCTATGAGATGACAGTCCCTCGATTTGCCATTCCAACTCCTTTTCACATTTCATATTCACACAAGTCTTACCGACATAAGCCATACCATCTCACTCATGTTGCTTACCAAACATGTAGTGCAGATGAGACATTTCCAAAATGTCCAATGGAGTTTCACTCGAAACCCATTTCCAATATAGGGGAAAACCTCCCCATGAAGTTTGGCTCCTGTGGGCCATCACACATGGTCTTCCTATAGTGTGTACCCCTGGAACATCCATCAAGTAGCCAAACAGTCAATCATTATCTGATAATACATTCCAAATTGATTGTTCCATAACCAAGCAATGACATTAGTAATTAAATTCACTAGGAATTTGCAACTCTGTCTACTATAGAAATTGATTTGCTTGACAATTAGGTGATCCTCATTTGCGGGTCTCTTGTAAGCAGCACCACTATGCCCATTATGATCTTATGCTTACTAGCATATCATGAATACCCACTTACAATGCGTCCTCCTAACACAATCTTATGCAAGCCAATAGTGATTAGTAGTTGTCAACAATTTCTCAAATCCAAAATTTACAAATTTAAATCGACGATTCGTTTATCATACAAACTATTTTCACAGCCATGAGACTCTTCTCGTGAGGTTTGGATCTTTCACATGGTATATTTTGGCCTTTGTCATGGTCTTACCCACATTTCCATGCCCTGAACAATCTACCCGAGACCTAAAATTCAATTAGCCAAACACTTAGTAAGTATTGATGCATATGACTTTTTCATTGCTACACAATCACTGAAGCATTTTCAGAATTTATAAAATTCAAACACTTCCAGCTGTTAATCACATCAATATTACCAAAACTCATTCACTTCGCGCAAACATTATCATACTAAAATTTGCAAGGTCACATAATTTATGCCAAAATGAAATGTTCAGATACTCCTTACTCCACAAGCATATCATTGTACCACCTTGCCCTTCCATAGAGCATTTCTGGAAGCCAATCGATCATGACTACCCTCTTCATGCACTTACTATCCTGCATTCATAATAGCTCTTGAAATGGTTCCATAATTGTCATCAATTCATCATTTCAGCCATTAGTTATTCATAATAACACATACAAGCATGACACATTTTTGTATGAATGCAGCCTAAATTTTAAATAGCCACATGGTATGAGATCTCTTGCTTTTACCACTCCATGCAATTGTCATAATTGAACCATTACCTTCATGGGTCCTACTTACACCCTTGACATTACCATTTTGGTCGGTCTCTTGCAGGAGAATGTAAAAGTTGCTCACCAACTTTTGATTATGGACTTGTTGCCTTATCCCTTTCTCCATAGGGTTGCTAGTCACATTCATCAGCATCAACAACATATTCAGCCATGTCCATGTTGTCATTGGACTTTCCCCTAATGCCAACATCAATGCAATAATTGTTATTAGTGGCTCATTATAAATGTATAATTCTTACTACTCTTACCAACATGTAATATCTGGTGCATGCAAGGAATATCCTCATACACTTCATGTATAAAACTTGTAATCATAATTAGCAAGATAGGGTTTAAGGAAATTTCCCTTTTCGAGGCCCTCATCCTTACATGGAACTCCTTTTCCACACAACAACTGGTTTGACTTCATGGTCTTGCTACCTCTAGGCACGCAATTTCTGGATTGTCCATATTGACAGCAGCACATTTCTCTTTCAGGAAATCACTAGCACTTTGCTATTCCACACTCAAATTATGGTTCCTCCCCCTTGTTCCCTGTTGGATAAGCTTTCCAATGCCTATCCACATGCTCCATTCTGAACTCGGGTGTGAAAACCACACCATAAAAATGATGGCAAAACACACCACTAAATTTTGGTCTGAAATGCGAACTTCAGCCACCTAGGGTTTTCTTCCTTTCCAGTCCTGAAATTGCTGAAAAATCCAATGAGAAATTCACTGCAAAGTCCATTGGAACACTAGCTGGAACTGCTAAAAATTCCACTGGAAAAACCTAAACTTCTTTTCTCCCTATCGGGTCTTTTTCCAACTAAGTTCCGATGTTTTGGCGGCCAAAAGCTCTAGTTTTCTCCATGCTCATTGGCGGCCTGTTCATCTATTTTCTTCTGGTGTTTTGGCTTCCAGAACCACTAATTTTCTGCACTGTGTCGGGCCTATAGTGGTCTAACTCTCCAAACTTTATCAACAATTGGGACCATTAAACCTTACCACATCAGCAAAGAAACCAACTAGCCATTGCATCGACGGTCAGGCGCACTATGCATCAGGTAGTTAGTTCTCTATGCTTCTACAATGGCAACCAATGATCCTTCTAGGGTTTCTATGGTTCACAACTTTGCTGGCAGTTGGAGAGACTAGTCTCTGCAGTATCTATGCTCGAATGCACTTCTCGTCGGATGAATAGTTCCTTATGTGGCCGCAACGGTGGGCACCAAATTCACTGTGGTCTCCACGGGGCACCCGTCGACGGTCGGAATAGTTGATCAGTGTAGCATTAGGTGGGTAGTTAACTAGGCAGCCGCAACTGCGGATGGTAATCCCACTGTTGTTTCTACCGATCTTAATACCCCATCAGCCGTCGAGAGGACTAACCACATCGCATCGATGATGAAATCAACTATCTTCCATCGATCGGTGCTCCAATCATCTAATCACCAGCAATGTAATCAACTAACTTCTGCCGATAGCCGATGGGTCCAACACATAGACAAAATTTTCAAAATTTTCTTCTTCCTCATCCACGTCGGCGCCTTCATTCTCTAATTTTCTTCGTCATTTCGACGGTCTTCAAGGGATATTCGCCGACGTATCGTCACTTTCAACTTCTAAATTTCACCAATCAAATCAACTAAATTCCATCGACGATTTCCATACTTAAGAATTTTCAACGAAAATTCCTTTATTCTTCCATCGTGTCGGCACCTTTATCACCTATTTTCCATCGATATATCGGCACTGTCATCTTCTATCTTTCGGTGATCGGATCTGTTATGTCATCGGATGAGTAGTTTCTTAGGCAGCCGCAACTATGGTTCATCATCATTGAACTTTTTTCAATCGACGGTCTAATCCACTAATAACTTCTGCTCGGCGATCTGAAGCACAACTCAATCGACATTAGCCGTCGAAACCTCTACCCATCGGAAGATTAGTGTTCTAGACTTCCGCAATGGCGGGCACACAAACCACTAACTTCTTTCGATATTCATCGACGACCAATACCACTAACATTTTTCGATGGCTGATGATCTCATGCCGTAGGGAAATGTTTGAATTTTCTTCTTGCATTGACTCTTCCTTCAACTAACATTCGTTGATCCACTTCACTAATCCTTGGCGATCTCAACAACTATTCATCGACGATGTCAACAACTATTCTTTTCCAATCACTGATGATCCTGTTCCTTGGAAAATTTTCAGAAATTTTCCATTGTGTTGGCTGTCAGAACGACTTTCCTCTTCGGCATCGGCGGTCGGGGACTCTATTGATCGGAAGGATAGTACTCTAGCCATCCGCAATAGCGGCACACAATCAACCATTCTCTTCCAATGTAGTCGCCAAACTTTTTTCCGTGTTGGTAACTTGATCATCTAGGCATCCGCGATGCAATCAACTAATCATCACCGATCGCTGATGATTCCACCATTTCGAAAATTTTTCAAAATTTCTCTCTGCTGTGGGTGAGCTTTAGACTAACATTTTCGTGGTGTTGGAGGACCTTCACACTTAGTCCTCCGATGGGCCGATGGGTGACAAATGCAATTCCTTCCACAATTTTCTTCCGATTGCTGTACGTCGGGTGACCTTAAGACTATCTTTTCTGCTGTATCAGAAGAACTTCACACTAAGTTTTTCGATGAGCCGACAATTCTGGCATTTAGAAATTTTTTTGTGAATTTTCTTGTCATTCACCCATTTCCTCCTGGTTCTTCCTGGGCAGTATGCAACCTCCCTCTGTTGACTGATCTCTCATGCCCCCCCCTAAGGCCCAAATGCTGCAACATAAGCTTTGTCACTGCATCTTCACAGCCCATTCAGGCCCATGTTGCAACCAGATCTTTGATACCATACCATAACATCCCCAACCCTCCAACCAATGAAGAGGATGCTACCATAACATTAGCATGCAAGCTAAAAGCCCTATGCAGTTTAAACATACCTAAAAATTTAAATGCTTGAACATAAAACATGCATAGATACATAATTATTCATCATACAGTGGAAGCAAACATACATTCATTCTAGCATTCAAGGTATTCATCATCATTCATTAGACAATAGATATAATTGAAGAGATGAAATGGTCAAGAATACTTACTTATAAAGAGCTCATCCCGCAACCAGCTACATCGCTGCAGCGTTCCACCCAACCATAGGCCATCGTGCTCCTTAATCTCTTAGTAGCGCTGCCACCCCCGAGCTGGGCATGATTTCCCAAGGAATAAGGACAAGTAGCTTACACATAACCAAGGATACACAACACAGTAGATCAGCCAAGCCAACACAGTTGGGTTTGTCAGGCCATCAAGGAGCTAGGAAAGGCTAATTGCTAAGATGGTGAGCTCATTGCAGAGCTAAGGACACCTACACTAGAACTAGCATGGCTTCTAGAACACCCACACACACCCAACACAAGTAAATCAGCCCCTTCTCTACTACACAGTCCCTCAGGCCCTGACCTCCCTCCCAATGCTATTTAGGGGATTATGGACAAGAAATCCAGCCCCCTAGCTCTATCTATGTGGTTCCCAAACACACCAAGTTGTCAAGAAAACCAAGCCCTCATCCCCACTTCAAAAACAGTCCACAGACTAACCACTGCATGCATGTAGCAAACAAGCTATTCACAGCGTGGACAGGGGAGAAAATTGAACCCGGTTCGTTCTTGGCCCTATTGTGGCCAAAACGACTCGCAATAACCTACAACAAGGCCAAAACGTAACTAATTCCATAGCAATGAACAATGTGGGGGAAAATAATAGCAACCACAAATCAGGGAAATAACCACAGCCCCATCTCACAATGAAGCGACGGGAACATTACACAGTCCCAAAACAGGAGAGGAAGTTCGATTCTCATTCCAAAAATAGGGGAAAACATGGAAGCAGACTACAAATCCGTAAGGATAAATTCCCACCTCAAATTGGTAGGGAAAAACACACATACCCACCATTTCCTGGGCATGAATGGCTCTGTACAATAAATCATGGTTGACAGTGGGAAGAACCCCATTTCTCAGCTCGCTGCCTGGATCCCCAAAACGACATCGAGGCCTGTGCGTGAGGAGGTGAACAGAGAAAAAATGCCTCCTCCTAAGAGTGAACTGAATGGTTCTCTGCGGGAGGATTGTTATACCAAAATCCTGTTATCATCATGTGATAAGACCTTTGACATACCTACTTGCCCTAAAATCCTAGCTTCTGGAGTGAAGACTATATGGTTTCTTGTCAGTCTATAATACAAATTCCCAGCACCGCTCATCGTCCCTTATCCAGGAGTGGTACCCCTGTTCATAGCGCTTTTCATTGGTTCTCCACAAGCGGTGCCACTGCCTGTCACCCTTGGTCCATATGCGGTTATTACCAGAACCACTCTGTCAAAGAAGGAGAAGTGTGGTACCCTGGGTAAAAGGCTAAAAAGAGAAGCTTCTTGAGGCTTCTAGATGATAAGCCTCGAGATATCTCTTATCCCTACTACTGTGGGTTGGTTGAGCTCGAGATCCTTCATCCGAGGATCTTAGAGGCCACCTCACCCACTAATTTCTCAACTATCTCTATCCATTAAATCCTTATATATATGAGCTCATAGCCATGGTTGAGGGGAGAACATTGAAGGTATTGTTATGCTGTTGGACTGATTCTTGGCCCAAGATCATTTGGAGAGATCATAGAGAAGTAGAGTTGGAGCATTTGGGGATGAAGAGCTGGTTTCATGGAGATGCATGTCAACACTAAGGCTTGGTTGTAAATTTCTTCATATTTCTAATGCAAGTTGATTTTCTGTCCCATATATATTGTTGATGTTTGATTTCAGATATATCTTGCAAGATTCCTTAGTCACTAGCATAGATTAGTAGATCATATTCTGGTTGCTTTGATCTGTTTCGTGTTGAACTCTTTTGCAGGTACATAAGTGAACTATCAAGGCCTTGTATTCTAGATATCTACGGCGTCTAGGGGGAGTTATAAACCTCTATGATCTATTTGTTCTGGATCTGAACCATTCAGACCAATGAAACACCTTGCTGTTTGTAGGATGTGAAATATTCTGATCAACAAATCTGGCGACTCCACTCGGGAGTAGTTGTATTCAGTTGTTCTGATCGTCCTCAGTTCACAACTCTTGTTCAAATCCATGCTCATTTTTATTCAACTCTTTACAGTCAGATCTACTTTCTGATTTGTATTATTCGAGTTTGAAATTTCCAGATCTGTTCAGATCTGTGTTATTTCGTTTTTTTATGCTCTGTTACCAGATGTGTTCAGATCTATGTTATTCAATTGATCTGATCATCCACAGTTCACAACTCTTGTCTGAATCCAAGCTCCATTTTCTTCAACTCTTTACAGTCAGATCTACTTTCTGATTTGTATTATTCGAGTTTGAAATTTCCAAATCTGTTCGGATCTGTGTTATTTCTGTTTTTTATGCTCTGTTACCATATTCAATTCGACAATATCCATCTTGATATGGTCTGTTTTTTATCTGATCCATTGTTCTCTTTTTGTTTTGGCCATCTACAGGGAACCGTGGCAATGCTTTGTGTGAGGAGCGGTGCCACCGCCTGAACATAGTGGACAGTAAGCGGTGCCATCGCCTGTATCTGGTTAGCGAAGAGTGGTGCTACTTTGGAAATTCTCTTACAACACCTACAAAGCACGGTACCAGGTAGGCATTAGTACAAAACCCCTTTTTCATCATTTCCTTGTAAAAATTTGGAATTTTGATTGCTTTTAGTTCCATTATCAGGCTTGTGTTATTGAATTTGATATGTGTGGGTTGCTGCTTTGATTGTTTATGATTGATTTTGAGTGGAATTTCAAAATTTGTTCAGTCTTTTTTATTGTTCATCCGCTTCTTTCTCATTGCTTGTGTTTAAAGAAGGATTTCTTGTTTTCTAAAAGTTAGGGTGCTCATTGAATTCTCTTTTCATTGCATGTACTGAAAGAAGAACATTAGATTAGCTTCTAGACTTCGTTTCTTGCTTGCATAGTAAACTTCTTTTTCTTCCCTTCAAAAAATAAAATGTCACGTCCCCATGCCTCCGACCGGCGAAGAGGACGCGACCCAAGCTTTAACCACCCGGGCTAAGAGCCCATGATGCATAAAAAATTGCATAAACAGAATGCTGCAGGGAAATGCATTAAAGTAAAACATGCACAATTTCCATTGTTTATCATACACATCTATTATTATTTATCCTACACAGCGGAATCAACATGCATTCACACAAGCATTCATTTAACATGTTCATTACATTCATTAACATAAATTATGGTTGTAGAAGTAAGAATGGACAAGATCACTCATCGTATGAAGAAGTCAATTTGCAGCTAGCTATGTCACTGCAATGTTCCACCCAACCATAGGCTAGCGTGCTCCTTAATCCCTCAGTAGCACTGCCACCCCCGAGCTGGGCATGATTCTCCAAGGAATAAGGGAACAGGCAGGCTTACACATAGCCAAGGATACACAAAAACACAGCCAAGCCAACATAGTTGGGTTTATCAGGCCATCAAGGAGTTGGGAAAGGCTAAATGCTAAGCTGGTGAGCTCATTACAGAGCCAAGAACACCTACACCAAAACTATCCTGGCTTCCAAGACACCCACACACACCCAACACAAGGAATTAGTCCCTTCTCTGCTACACAGTCCCTCAGGCCCTGCATTCCCTTCCAGTGCTATTCAGGGATTGTGGAGAAGAAAGCCAGCCCTCTAGCTCTGTCTGTGTGGTTTCCAGCCACCAGGTTTATCAAGCAAACCAAGCCCCCATCCCTACTCCCAACACAGTCCGAAGACCACCCATTGCACTCATGCAATTAATCAGCAATTGTAGCTTAACAGGGAAAAACAAATCCCAAGCGAATTATACAGTCCCAAACGTATCAGTGAACATGGGGGAAGCACAACAGTCCTGAATTGTAATTAGTGAGCACAGCTCATAACATGGGAAAATGACCCCAAACAGTCTGTGCATGAGAGCAACTTGCACCAGACCCCAAATGTAAATAAAACCACAACAATCACAACATGAGGGAGAATGGCGGAAACCATAACTCACGGGAAGAGCAACGGTCCAAATCTCAACATTAAAATGACGAAAATTACACAACCATACTGGTCTGTAAGGAGAACATACAGTTGATGACGTTGAATGGATTTTCTCAAGAAATCATGAATGAAAATGCACAGCTCCCAGCTCACTATGTGAGCCCAAAACAGAAGAATACCTATGCGTGAGGATAATCAACAGGCAATGGTCCCTTTGTGAGGACGAACAGCTCCTAGCTTGTGCGTGGAGGTGAGAGGACAGTTGTGAGGCATGCGTAGTGGAGAGTGCGTGAGTGTTTTAACACAGTCATGGAAAGAATGGAAGGTCCGCGTGAATGATGGTAGTGGTTTTGGCCATTGTGAAGTCAACCATGGGTGGAGTGTGCATGTGGGCAAGGACTAACAGTCCTGCCACCCCACTCCCAAAATAATAACTGCCATAATTTTCCCCAGCTACCAGCAGAATTTCTTAATGGAGCTGGTTGGGTAAAACAAGGAAAGAAGACACATGGGTATTTCCCTCATGGCTCATGGTTTGACAATTTTCCCCACCCTTATCCTTGTGAAAATCATGCCCCTTTCTCATTTTAGTTGCCGCGATCATAGCTAGTCGGGTTCATTTAATTAATTATGGCTGCATATTCACATGATGACCAACATAATATATTCCGCATGCCCTGATATACCATCGGTGACAAATTTAAATCCAAAACATAGCATAACCGATCAATGGTGGGGCCTTGGCCTTTAGCTCCACACCGTGATCATTTACAATATATACATCCTGTACATCTAATGCAATGGGGTCAAAACCGAGATGTTACATAAAAGTTTTGCTTGAGATTAGGACATCATATTTGAGCATTGGATTCGGGTTTCCTAATTGGCTTCATAAGCTTTCAGGACCTTTACGATATTTTGTCTCTCATGCATATAGGACTATCTTGATCAAAATAAAAATAAAATGGTAGTTTTAAGTTACATTTGCTTATGTTTTTAAGAAATTTGAAAAGTTAGAGTGCATTGGCATATAGGTGTTCTTGGTGTTGTTGTTTTAGGAAAAGAGATTCTCACCCTTCCCATTTACTTTCGGAAAGAATAATTTGGTTTGTAGAAGTATTTGCTTGTCTTTGATTTGATGTTCATGACTGTTGATTGGTATGATTTTTGGTCTTGAAACAAAAAGAAAAAATACTCTCTTCCCTCCCATATGTAGGCATATTGAACAGTAAAGTGAATATTTGCATGAGCATACTGCATGGTTTTACTTTTCTGTTAGAACATCATGCATTCACCTAACCGTACAAGTTAAAATCAACGGTAGTTGTAGGTTAAAATTTACGTAGTAACTTGAGTGATAGGTTAGAGATGTGTTCGGGAATCGTAAAACGTAGGAGCTGTCATTATTTTTCAATATTACATTTTGTGACTCGTGCGGTTCTTCCATGTACCGTCGGTATATCGAACGGCCTTTCACGTACCCTTGAGGTATATAGAAAGGTACTTCACGTACTTGATTGTATATCAGAAGGCCCCTTGTGTACGGTTATGCATTAGACAACACTACTACCGATTCGAGCTCCCACGTACCTTGAGTATATCGGGAGACCCCACTAGGGTACCTTAACTATTTGAGAAAATCCCTTTTGCCATCTTCTTTGGAGCCATACACCAAAAACAACATTCGGGGAGATTACTACGCACGTACCCTCGAGGTATATCATGAGTGGCCCCGGATTGACAATCCTAGTGAGAGACCTAATTTTTGAACTTCTCCTGTCATTTTAAGTATGCTTGTTTTGACCTATAGTTTGAGTAGGGAAGTCTTTTGGTGTGTTTTTTGTAGATTTTCAGACCCTAGGTTAGATAGGAACTATACACACTGGCTGAGTTAAGACAATCTAGGAGAGTACGGGGCTTGCCACTGGATTTCACTTCTATTTCAGGAGGAAATCCAATGGAAGCTATCGATTGAGGAGCTGCTACCACCTCCGAAGTAGGAGATCATGTGGTGGTGGAAAGTGGAGTACCATATTCTTCACACTCGCCTCCCTTGGTCCAACAGCCTTCCCATGGGGATTCATCGCTCCATCCTCCTGCAAAAGATCATGTTGATGATAGTCGTCTGGATTTTGGTCCTAATGCTCCTTTTTGGGAGACACCTATCGAACAGGCCATTACCTCATTTGGTACCCATGTAAGTTCTCTTGAAAGTGAAGAAGAATGCAGGCAATACCGCGCTGCTATCCTCTATGCACATGAGGTAGAAAAGCAGATTGACAACATTCTAAGCTCTTCACTAGTTCATTCCACATTCCTTCCTGTGGGATATCATTCACTAGCCGATTCTATGAGACCCATTGAACCGATTATAGATCGTCCATTAACAACCCACATCCCAGGTCAAATTTCCACCCCTCTCACCTATTATGTTATGTCTGATCCAAATCCACCTAGATATTTTGCATTTGGGGCCCAACCTTCAATTCCTATGTCTTCAGTACCTTTGAATGTCGGGAGGAAACCCCTGAAACGACCTACGTTATCTGATCTCGGAGTTGTACCTAGTCAAGAGAAGACCTCTAACATAGAAACATCTACATTTGTTCTCCCTCCCACCCACACTAATGTGGTAAATCCCCCATCTATTTTAGGTCATCCCTTGGGGGCACAACCTATGGCCATTCAATCTTCTAGTGGTTATGCTTATCAAATACCTGTGGGTAATCATCCATCTAATCCTATTGGAATTCCATTCCCTAGCAATGCTTTTACACCATGGGGGCAACCCAATTGGTCTTACATGCCAGCCATGGGAGGGATACCCATACATACTGCGAGAGGTACGGGAGGACCACCTTATGGAGGTCCTCCCCCTAGGGGACCTAATGGTCCTGGAGGTCCTGGTGGTCCTCCTCTTGGTCCTGGAAGTCCTAGTGGTCCTAGGGGACCTAGTGGCTTTCTTCCTTATGGCTCTGGAGGGTCTAGTGGCCCTCCACCTAGTGGTTTTGGTGGCTCCAAAGGCTTCTCACATCCTGGAGGTTTTGGAGGGTCTAGTGGTCCACCTCCTGGTGGTCCTGGTGATCTCGATGACTCTGGAGGTCCTCCTCCTAAAGGCCTTCGTGGTCCTAGTGGTGCTAATTCTGGAAATCAACCCCCCATGGGCGGATTTCCAGGTATTTCTTCCTCACGACAACCTGTCTTTCAGTCAACCTATGGCCCTACTGGTAATTTCATGCCATATCAATATTACCAGTATGTGCAGCCCAATAGATAGTTAAATTTCCTTGCAACTTTGGACTTTCCTGATTTTTTTAAGTTGATTAATGATCCCATTCGACATAATCCCTTGTGGCCTCCCATTCTGGTAAAGTTACCATCAGACATTCCAAAATTCGATGGGAAATAGGGTGTAGATCCATAGAACCATGTTATGACTTTTCATTTGTGGTGTTCCTCGAACTCCCTCATGGATGATTCTGTTTAGTTACGACACTTTCAGTGAACTTTGACTGGTACGACCGCAAAGTGGTATATTGAACTCCCACAACATTCATTTGTGGATTTTGGCTCGTTGGCAACTGTATTTCTTACACACTTTCAACTCCCTATTCGTTATGAAATAGGCACTTCTCTTTTAACTTCTCTGCGACAGAACACCTCCACCCACATTTCTGATCATATTCATGAGTGGAGAAGGTGAAGAAGGATTATTAAGGCCCCTATTCCAGATCAGTTGTTAGATGATTGGTTCACTAAGTCCTTGTTGCCTCCTCTTGCCCAAGATGTGGACATGCACGGTGCCGTTACCAAAGAGTAGGCTATTATTCGGGCTCAGTACCTAGACTTGGTCTATTCCCAGTTCAGGACCCTTTATGACCTGATTCCTCAAGCTCCTTGCCCCAGCACTGACCCTGCCAAGCCATCAACAGAAGTACCTGTTGATAGGATTGTTGGTTCAATCCAATCCCCATTCGCAGCGAAACCTACCAAGCAAGCCCAACCTGCTACTCCTTTAACTCCCAAGGTTTCTGTCAAGGTCAATTCTATCCAAACCTTTATTACTCAAACCTCGAGTAATAAAAAGAAAGGTAAAAATCGAAATAAAAAACCTGGAAACCAGCAGGAGACCTCATAATCAACCCATAATGAAAACAACATAGGGAAAAGGAACGCTAAATACTCTTGTCTGTTATGTGGTAGTGACCACTTCTCTAAGGAGTGTCCCCGTCGGGATGAAATCTCCCAGTTTTTGAAGTCTAACCCTGCACCTGCAGTACTTACGGATCCTTTCCCCTCTCAACAACAACTGATAGACCACATGTCGAACAAGGGTAAATCTATTCCATCAAAGGAAATTCGTATGATGTCCTCAGATACCATCCATCTGTAAACTTGAAGCTAGAATTATGATAAACCTATAGATAAGAAAGAAGACCAATCTTCTTCAAGGAAAGCTCCCTCCACTAGTTCTCTGGAATCCTCATCTACTATTCCCTTATCTATTGAGAAGCCTACTCTTGACATGATTTTGCGCCCACCAAAGAGTACTCTTCAGAAGGCTATCTTTAATCCCAATGCCCGAGCTGCTCAATTCTATAATGTGGTTGAAGATCTTGCTCAGGCACCTTGTGCGATGTCTACCCTAGAAGTACTCCAAAGTTTCCCTACACAGCGTAAGAACTTGTTGACTGCATTAGGAGCTGTAGACCCGGATAACACTAACTTGATTCACTTCAATGTTGAGAACTATAAACCTAGATTACCGCATAACCTTTCTTTTCAGATCATTACGAAAGTAGTGGGAAATAAAGTCTTTCAAACGGTGCTAGATGAAGGAGCTTTCATCTCGGTGTTATCTCTGACTTGTTAGAAAGCTCTTGGCTCTCCCGAGCTTGTTACATCACCTACGACCCTTAAAGCCTTTGATGGACGAGGATTCCAACCCCACGGCCTCATATCAGCCCTAGCGGTCGAGCTAGGGGGAAAAACCGTTTCCATCCAAGTAGAAGTGGTAAATGCCCCTTTAGATTATAACCTCCTTTTAGGAAGGAATTGATTCTATGCCATGAATGTTGTTGCTTCAATAGTATTTCGAATGGTCCAATTCCCGCATCTCAGGAGAATTGGTACTATTGACTAGCTTGATTTCTATATGCCGGATGTTACTACCTCTATAGCTAATAACATCCCCATGTTAGGTCAGTCCCCTCCTCCTTACCAGTCGATTGGGGTAGGTATGCTGAAGGATTCATCCCTTATGGGGATTTTTCCCTCCACTCCTCCTAGCACAGATACCGCGACAGTATATATGATCACTTCATTCGATATTGAGCCACAGGGCACAAATGTTGTTGAGTCCACCTTGTTGAGCCTGCACAAAGATATGTATGACACCATTCAAACTTGTTTCGATGATCACACTAATGACATTCATTTAGTGGCTTTGGATCCTTACCATTCATCGTACCGGTTAGCGCCTTCTCTTCTGGTTCTAGACTATCTCTCCATGAGTTTTCCTTCTGACGAGTCCATTATAGAGATCATGAACACAGGCGAGCCCATTGGGAGGATCACCATCATAGATCCATGTTCCTCCCCAACACCAATTCGGGCAGCTATGATTTTGCATCCTTGTTTCCTACTGATATTGTCAATGTTCCGCAAAGTCCTATATTGTTGCAAGATACAGATTCTGAAGGAAACCTTTGCAACATTACTTAGACGAACCCAATTGACATATCAGCCAAGCCTGATGTTATTGAGCATGTTCACGTTGGGCAGAACTGCTCCACAGATAAATCTGAAGCATATAAGGCACTTTTTAAGGAATTTCGTGATATTTTTTCCTGGTCCTGTGAAGAGATGCAGGGGATTGACCCTTCCATTGTGGTCCCCGAGATTAAAACTTATCCCATGGCTAAACCTATTAGGCAGAAACTTAGGCAAGTCCATCCTAGGAAGGCTGCAGCTATTAAAGCTGATATTGAGAAACTTCTAAAAGCTGGTTTTATTTATCCTGTACCTCTAATGGAATGGGTATTGAACGTTGTCCCTGTCAATAAAAAGCAGGGCACCATTAGAGGTTGTATCGACTTTAGGGATTTAAATAAAGCTTGTCCCAAAGACAACTTTCCTACTCTGCACATCAATCAAATTATCAATAACTGTGCTGGAAGTGTCATCTTTTCATTCATGGATGGCTTCTCCAGCTACAATCACATTGAGATATCGCTCCTCGATTAGCATAAGACAAAATTCATTTGCCCATGGGGAACCTTTGTGTATAAGAAGTTACCTTTCGGCTTGAAAAACGCTAGCACCACGTTCCAGCGTGTGATGTCCTATGCGTTTCATGACAATAAACATATTTTTGAGCCGTACCTTGATGACCTCCCTGCTCATTCATAGTGACAGGAGGACCACCTTGGTCATCTTCGAGACATATTCTTGAGATGTTGTTATTAAAGTATATGGCTCAATCCGCATAAATGTGTTTTTTGTGTTGAGACGGGACGTCTGCTTGGCTTTGTGGTATCCAAAGATGGCATCTGGATCGATCCTTTGAATATTTCCACCATCATTAATCTACCAACCCCAGCCACCATCCTTGAACTCCAAGGTTTGTAGGGGAAGGCAAAATTTCTCCGCCGTTTCATGTGCAATTTCGCTGAGAAAACGCACGGTTATATGCGTCTCCTTAAGAAGAACACTCCATTATTCTGGGATGACTAGGCCCAACATGCCTTTGATAGTATTAAGCACGCTCTAACTCATTCACCCATTATACCCCCCCCTCGAACTATTCAAAATATTTTCTCTTGTATATTTCTGCCTCCACCACTACCATCGCCATGGTTTTAGTGTAGGACAATCTCCACGGTCAGCAGCATGTGATTTATTATGCCAATAAGAATCTCATTGATTTTGAAACCCATTATTCACATGTGGAGAAGCTAGCTTTGGCAACAGTCATTGCTGTGTAAAAATTTCATCACTACATTCTGCTTCGCACTACAATCGTATTGGCATACCAGAACCCGATGTACGACATTTTGACTCATCAGGTACTCGGGGGTAAGTACTCTCATTGGATTGTTATCCTTCAGGAGTTTGATCTTGAGTTTTCCAAGGCTACATCAAAGAAATCCTTGGTTTTTTCCAAGCTTATATGTGACCTTCCCTGTACTACCATAGAATCTGAGCCCAACGATTCATTTTCGGATGAATTCTTGTTCCTAATTAGCACTATTGATCCTTGGTATGGAGATTTGTTGATTTATCTCTAGACCTAGCATTTTCAGCTGCATCTATCTCACGATGATCATCACCACATTTGTCACCACATGAAATACTACCTCATCTTGCATGATACCTTGTATAGACATGGGATTGACTCCATTCTTCGGCGATGCCTCACTCATGAGGAGGATGAACACATGTTAAATGATTGCCACTCTGGAGAATGTGGCGGTCATTTATCGGGAATGGCTACAGCCCAGAAAATTCTTTGTGATGGCTATTTCTGGCCTTCTGTATTCAAAGACTCTCATGAGGCTGTTAAGAAATGCCCACCATGCCAACATTTTTATCTCAAAAAGCGCACCCATCCTTCTCCACTTCACCCCATCATTGCCATTGGCCCTTTTGCCAAATGGGGGATTGACTTCATGCATTGTAAACCTACCTCAGCCAGGGGGCATGGTTACATCATTGTAGCCGTGGATTATTTTACAAAATGGGCTAAGGCCATGCCTACATACGCAGAAGATGGTAAGACTTCCACTCTCTTCTTTTTCAATCATATCATAGCTAGATTTGGAGTTCCACAGTCCATCGTCACTGATCACCGATCCCATTTCCATAATCAAATGATGGAGGAATTGAGTGCCAAGCTAGGTTTTCACCATGAAAACTCTACACCATATTATCCATAAGCTAATGGTCAGGTAGAGGCCATTAACAAGGTTTTGAAAACTATGCTATGGTTGGAGATCATAAATCCAATTGGAATCTTGTTCCTTTTTCCGCTCTTTAGGCTTATCAGACTTTCGTGAAAACAGCTACTGGTTTCACACCATTCCAGCTTTTCTATGGATTTGAAGCTATCTTTCCTATCCAATGTCAGATTCCATCTTTACAACTCACCATCGAACTTCTCCCAAACACTTCCACAGAGGAAGTGGCATTTTTGTACTTGAATAACCTTGATGAGACTCGTAGAGATGCTGCCTTGGCTAATGAGGCACATAAGAAATGCGTCAAGGCGCAGTATGATAAATCCGTCCAGCCTCTTGTTTTCAACGAGGGTGACCTAGTTTTGACTTATGACCAGAGATATGACAAGCTAGGAAAGGGTAAGCTCGAGTCTATGTGGTATGGACCTTTCATTATTTCCAAGGTGTTAGAGAAAGGAGCCTATGGGTTGGTAGATTATGATGGAATCCCTTTAGGGCAACCTCACAATGGGTTGTACCTAAAAAGGTACTATGCCTAGGTCTTCTTGGATGGTATCTTGTATATATGTATATTGATTGACTTTCAGTGTGTTTTCATAATTTTCAAGATGGTTTTGAGTTTTGGTGCCCACATCTATTTATACCATGTTTTGGTCATGCAGATGGCTTTCTATGGCTTCACTGATGGTGCTTGCCGCCACACCTTGAATCTAGCCTCGGCTGCTTGGTTTCTCTATTCCCCAGCTGAAGATTTGGTCAGTTCAGGAGCGGTTTTCTTAGGTCCCACTACTAATAACATCGCCGAGTATGAAGCAGTCATCGGTCTTCTGACTGAAGCTCCTTCCTAGGATGTCTGTGATCTAGTATTTTTGATGGACTCTCCACTCGTGGTTTGTCATTTAAACCATATCTACACCATTAGGAACCCGGTGCACCTCTGC
>LPNX010641760.1:356690-368536 GCA_001517045.1 Pseudotsuga menziesii | reverse complement strand
TTTGGGCCCAATATTGCATCTAGTTTTGCATCCAATTTTACTTATAATGTTGCATCCATTTTTTCATCTAATTTTTCATCTTGTTTTACGTCTTTTTTTGTATCAATGTCTGTGCCTAATGTTTCATCTTGTTTTACGTCATATTTTTCATCTAGGTTTGTACCTAGTGTTGCATCTTGGTTGATGTCTTTTTTGCATCTATGTTTGAGCCCAATTTTGCACCCAATGTTGCACCTAGTGTTGTTCCTAGTTTTGTGCCCATGTTTGTATCTAATATTGCATCCAGTTTTGTGTACAATGTTGCATCCCATATTGCATTCAATATTACGTCTAGTTTTACATCCAATGTTTCGTCCCATCTTGCATCCAATATTGTGTCTCATTTTAAGTTTTTGTTTGCATCAAGTGTTGCTTCCAGTTTTGCACCTGGTGTTACGTCTATTTTTATGTCCATCGATACACCATATTTTGTGCTCAATTTAATGTCCAATTTTACATCTAGTTAGGAGTCCACTTTTGCATCTATTGTTGCGTATAGTTTTGGGCCTAGTATTGCATCTAGTTTTGAGTTATTAATTGTGTCTAGTGTTGAGTCTCCTTTTGCATCCAATTTTGCTTTTACTGTGACATCCATTTTTGTGTCCACATTTGTGTTTGACATAACGTCCACTTTTGCATCCACTTGTGTGTTTGGTGTGACATCCACTTTTAAATCTTGTTTTGCATTTAGTGTTGCGTCTAATATTGCATCCATCTTGCACTACTACATTTTTTACCTCTAGAAATACACTGCAATATCATTAGGGCATGGAGGAATCGAACCACCAACATCCTGCTTGTAAGGCAGGTGCTCTTCCATTGAGCTAGAACCCTTTAAGAATCGAGAAGAGAAGCAATATTAACACAGATTTCATCATTTGAATTCTAATAAAAGACAATAAGATCCAAATACAGTCATGCTTAAAATCCAATTTATTTTTCTAAACACATTAATAAGCACAAAAATCTACCATGATTAGGAAACAAAATATCCTAAACAATTACACAATCTGTTAAAATGGTTCGTAAAAGGGTCTTAGAGAACAAGATAATGTATTGATGCATACCTAATAACCTAAACTTGAGAAGGACAAAGAATAAGGATGTGTTTAATAAATAGTTGTAGAATCCAATTGAGGATTGTGTGTTGCTACATAAATGTTTCTATTCGTTGATTATGTGATTTTGTTCAGCAATGGGATGGTAACACTACTACATTTCGACCAAAAATCCGACGGCCGTATTGTCGGATTTTCGCCACTTCCCTGTCGCATGTACGACACTATGATTTTTTTTAAGCGTCGGTGGATTTTCGTCAGTTATCCGACATCTTTCCAATCCGTCGGTTAAGCGACAGCTCAGTTTACCGTCGGAAAAAAGTAATTCGTCGGTTATCCGACATCTAATTCATATTAAACTTTAAACACGCATCGCTTAACTGACGGCTATCCGACGGATTATGAAAACTTAAACGTCGGTTAAGCGACGGTATTGAATTTTTTTTTTTAAAATCACCTACAGGTCGTCGCTTAAGCGACGGCTATCCGAGGGATTATGAAAACTGAAATGTCGGTTAAGCGACGGTATTGAATTTAAAAAAAAAAAATCACCTACAGGCCATCGCTTAACCGATGGCTAAAAGTGTTTAAAAAAAAAATACAAATGCCAGATTGCTGTGCACAATCCCCGACATATAAAACAGATCTGAAAATAACTTAGAAACAACAGATTTGTTGCAGCCAGAAATCCACCCTCTTAGCTTCTATATACTTTTTTTTAAATGTCTTATATTTATGGAAAAGTGGAAGGTTATATACAATGGACCTCACCACCTATTCTGTACCATGACTAAAGCAGACAGAAAATCAGAATATGCTGGTTGGTCAAGAGATTGAGCATCTTTGACCAACAGAGCGCCCTTGGGGCTGGTGCTGGATCTCATCGCCCCATAAAGAACAGAAAGTAGACAATGAGCTATGCTCATTCGTAAAAACAAACTTAACCCTGACCTACCAAAGGACAAATAACGCTGAAATCCAAAGGCAATGCCAAAGCTTATAGAAAGTGGTACTAACAAGAGAACAGCCATTTCCAAAACTGCAGCTCACCAATGCAACTTGTATTGGCCAAGGGTACACTCTCACTAGGCTCAAAATAGGATCAGTTGGAATTTTATGACTCAGTTTACTAAACAATACATAAAATATTAAAATTTCAATGAAAAAAATGTGTTTTGACTTTTAAAGATTCCAAATCATTAGAGACAAAATATGCAAAGCCTACTCATACCAAATATTCCTGGAATCAATCCATATCATCAAAACATGTCAAATCATCCTCAATAAGCTAGAGTGCTCCACTAGACATGATAGTGTATGTCATGAAGATATCATATCATCCCCAAAGGCTAGGATTCTCCCATGGAAGAGCCTCCCAACACCACCAAATCCAAATACTGTGCCAAGAGATAATCCATTCCATGCAAGTGCTATGTCAAACCACCCATACCAGGGCACTCTACAAAAAGATAATCCAAGTGTCATGAACAAGTGATGCATGAGAGAACACTCAAAGAGCAACATCATAATCATCCATATGCACTCTATCATGAAAAGACATATCCCATAGCTACTAGCCTAAATGTATCATGAACACCCATATGATATGGCATCATCAACACTAGGACATCATCATAGCATGAAGCAAAAATTTAGCATCAAGAAACTTAGGCCATCCATGGCTCCAACCTGTAGGCTGTAACCCCTATCAAAGGTGTGACAAAATCACATGTGGACACCGATGTCAAAATGAGGGTTAACACACTCCACCATAGATCACCACCTCACTTTAAGGAACTTGATTTTGAAAACCATAGACAGCAGAGATGAACTGTAATACTGCTTTGTACACTTCCAAATGTCTTTTTACACAATCCCAAAAGAAAAATTACGGAAAGGCTCATGTAAATGGGAGTCCCTAGAGAACGGAGAAAGGTAGTGCAAAGCTGCATGAATAAGTAAACGCCAAAATCAACACCAACGATGACTTATCAAAGAGTTTCAGTAGTGATGTAGGAGTGAACAAGGTTTCCCCCTCTCCCCCACCATACTATTTAGTTTTACAGAGACAAGTTAGAAGAATGGATAAATAGGAAAGGACGTGGGGGGATGAACATAGCAATAACTGTAATAAAAATACTGTTATATGTAGACAATTTAATCTTGACAGCTAGAACACTACTCAGCATATAATAACACTTATTGGCATTGGAAAATTTGTGTGTAGAAGTGGAAATGGAGGTGAACACATGTAATACTAAAGTGATGATATTTTCACTAAAACAAAAAACAAATCAAACCCAAATTAGACTTTAAAAATGGGCATCCCACAATAACACAATACTATAAAGCTCACTCTTCATTAGATAAGGGGTTTGATCAGAATCATATCTGTTATGCAAGGGGGATTGATCAAGACTTGACCAAGTTGATTGGGACCTTATTGGTTGGCTGGGTTGTCCCAGGGCCTGAACCTTTTAGACCCAAAATGAAATAGAATTTCCTTTTAAGGCCTTCATTATTGCACAAAGTAAATATTTGGGCCTCAAATTAAAAGAAAAATTTACACTGGGACACATACACGAGAAAGAGACTTCAAGGAGGATGGAAAGCAATCTTGCTACTTTAAAACCGATGCAGAGCAGCTGAGGTTTGGGAATGGAGCATGCTATGGTCTCTCTTCCAAGAGCTCATAACACTTGTACTTTTATACAGGTTTGAGATATAGGGACCAAGTACATCTAGGAACGTGGGATCAGATGGAGACAGTGCAAAAGCACTTCACAGGCTTCCTTAAAGTAAAAGTAAGCATTATGAGACACTCCTTACAAACATAGGTTTATACCTAACTGAGCTTGAGGCAGTGAGGAAGCTGATATTATCATGCATATAACAAGTGGCATCCATGAGCAGCAAAAGGATACCCAACAAGTTCCACCTGGATGACTTCAAAAAGAAAGAAGATTATATAAGAGCTTACAATACACCACCACTATTTGCGGTATTCATGGCAATGCGTTTTCTTCTGCTTGCCGAAAAATTGACAAACACAAGTAGGAAACTTAGGGAATTGCTCTAATATATACTTAATTACTTGTTTTGAATAATCCAATGAACCACACAAAGCATTTTTCAGATGAGCAGTGCAATTAAATTATCACCCATTAAGATCAGATATTCTATAGGATCCGATACCTCTGCTCTGGGATTTCTATAATATGGTTTCTTACCATTCCTCAGTTCATTCATATCTAGTAGGGTTAGGATGCCCAATGTTACTATGAATTTCAACTAAGTCTGGACAGTCCATTAATATATGATGTTCATTAGCTATTTCCCGTTTTTGCATATCATGCAGATAGTTTCTTCCCTGGAATTTTTGGGTTGAACTACCTACCAGATGTAACTTCATGGATGATTGGAGTACATACATTTGTTGCCAATATTCCATTTCGTTTTAACATATTTAAAGAGTGGAGAGATATGTTAGTGAATAAACACTTCAATGACATAGGAAGAAAAGTTCACATAACAGAACTGAAGGGAAAAGAGAATTGTAACCTTGTCATGAAGGGTAATAATGAACCGCTGCAAGAATAATAATTTTTTCATGCCTTGATTATCACCTTATGATTCGCTCAGGTAAAGCTATTGGAAGAAATATATATTTACTCCTGTTGATGCTGCTGAGTATATTCCCATATTGCAATAGCACCACTGACATGGACATTTAGAGATCTAACGACACCATATTGAGGAATTTGCACACATGCATCCAGTACATGGATGATATCAACAGGAATTCCCTCTTTCTCTCTTCCAAGTACAAAGACCTAATTTAGAGGAAATTGTTTATCATTTCATCAGGCAAACGTAGTACAGATGAAAGCATACAACGAATTATAATTCTTGCAAATAACACCTTGATAAATTTCAAGTGTTTTAACTTCCCATTTTCTGGAGTCTACAATATATGAAAAGTTACATGAAATTGGAAAATGAAAACAGAGCTTACCGTTTTTCGTGGGAATGAATACCTATTGAGTGGTATACTGTTTTCCGTTTGCTCCAATCCCAAAACTGAGTACCCTTCCCTCCTCTTTGCCTTCAAGTATTCTTTAAGGTTCAATTCAGGTACTTCTTGTATTGGAATCCACTTCTCTGCTGTGACGTTGTAAAGTAGACATGATTTAATATCATCAATCTGAAATGTGGTTGTTGCTTTCCTGACTATTTGCTTAGAATCCACTCACCAAATAATGAAATCAATATTGCAAATTAAGATAGAAAAAAGATGATTTTGTACCTGATTAGCTGGAACTGTTTATCTTGTATTATACTTGCATCAGCAATAATTAATCTTGCTGCTTTAAACACCTACAAGAAAAAGAGTAATCGACACAGAAGTGGGTAAAAGAGATATCGCACACATTTACACTGTGATAATCATCAGCATATTCAGAAATATCTAGCCAAGTCACTGTATTTTACACTTCACCTCACAAGTTCGTGCCAATCCTACAAGATTAGGAACACGTCCTAACAAAGAGGCAACAACGATCAAATCTTGTCATCCCCCTGTCATTTTGTCCATTTCTTTTATTCGTGACTCTATTGTTGACATCAGCAATTGATCTTCGACCTCAATTTTTGTGAGAGGCAAATGCAACAGACTAGTTATTTTAGGACTCCACAAGGAAAAATGCACTGGCACTTTTACCTACTAAATGATATTCATGGAAACAAAACCAGTAATCATATATAGCCCACTGGAATCAGGCTCTTTCCTTCCATAAAGCCAATCTTTTGAAAATGACAAAAAGATAGATGATTATGATGCTAAATAATAGCTCGATTGATGATGATGACATCATTAACATCCCTTAGACCAGCTTGGTCTGTAGGACCCACACAGAGAAAGTAAACAAACGGAACTAGGAAATTAAAATCTTGAAGATTACTTATTTAGACATTTGCTTCAATGTGAGATAATATTCATAATAAAGTCTCCCAACTTAGTTTGGTTGTCTTGATTTAGGATTTTTCATGAACTAAATTGTTGTTGCAGACATCATTATAAGGCTATAAGCACATTTAATATTGCTGTGTTAAGGGCATCTTAAAAGGAATTGAGCTTCGTCTTCAATATCTTCTAAATTGCATTGATTACAGATTACGTTTTCAAAAGGAATTTTCAGAAGAGTCCATTTGCTAGGTTTTCTATGAAGCTCATGCAAGTTAGTTCTTAGTTGAGTCATCATCTTTTTTTCCTTGAGGCTTGCAAACCTTGTTAGGGTAGAAAGGATGACCTAATAGTGGGATATTCATTTCCTTTATAAAATATAGGGGGGGAATTTGCAGTTTAGTCTTGTTTACTTTCATTCCTCAAGTTACCAACAAAATTACATTTTAATTGATTCACTACATGTGTTGTTGCAGTAACCAGCTTTCAATTCTAATTTGAACTCAAAGTGAGAATGGTCTTCCCTTATTCTCCAAAAGGCAATTTTATTAAAGCTAATTGCTGAGACACCTTCCATGCTGCTTCAGAACATGGGAACTTCAAAACAAAAGGAGATCTGGATAAGCCATTTTTTTACTAATTTAGGATTTAACTTTAAAATAACCCACCTACTTATGATTAAAAAGAAATGTATTTTGGTCACCAATATTGCTCCTTTAACTCCTATTTTTTTCAGGTAAATGTTTAAAATTAAACAAAGCAAGGAAGGATATTGTTTGACGGTGCAGATGGACAATGAGAACAGAATCCTGGTGGAATTGCCAGTAAATTTTTTCTATTTCATTTCAATTTTGGATCGGATGGGTCATGATTCATCAAGGGGCCTGGTTGGCAGGGTGCAGAATGCACTGAGCCCTTGTATCATGTCACTTTGGACAAAATATTTGACAAGCCTTTTATCACAGTAGATCCTGAAGCAGTAGCAGGTTATGTCCTACAACTAAGGGATTTCAGGCTGATATGCAGTTATAAGGCAATGATCCTCTGAATGAATTCTGCTGAATTACATCTAGAAGAACTGGTGAATAAAGGAGAATGTGAACATTCATTGCTGGGTAGGAGGTTCTATTTTTGTGATCTTCTCTGCCTCAAAGAACAGAGATACAGTATTCAAAGGATGGCCCTGGTTTCTAAACAGAGAGAGATTGTATATGAAATACTAGTCATCAAGATTCAATATGTAGGTAGAAACATCTTCAAAGTTTTGATTTTAGTAAAACTTCCCTTCCTAACTTTTGAATAGTAGATTTACAACACTTTCAGTTTGATAGGAGATACACTCAGTTAGGACAGCAGGAAATTATCTTGGATATGCTACTCCATTAAACATATGAATCGATTATAATAACCCCTATTATCAGTGCATTAGCTGCAAAAGGAATGCCTATTAAGTCTATTTATTTTGTGGTTCCTTACATATTACAACCATACCAAGCACCCATGTATGTGCTGATGGAGGAAGGATGCCAGCAAATCTGCTTAGAAGCTTTTGTTATTGAAGATGACAGGGGCAGCATGAATAATACTTTTAGGTGGATGGGAAAAGATAATGGAGCAGGCACCTCACTGCTCAGGTACTAGGCATGGATCCTTGGATACAGATGCAACAGATATTTGAATCTTTTGTGACTAGAATCCAACAAGCATGTACTCAAAGCTATGGTGTAAGCACCATTGAAAGAAATCAGGAGTCAATCCTTCGAAATAGCCTTTGCAATTTCAACCACTACAACTTGTTCAATTTCAACTTTCAATAACTCCAATGTGCCACAGCCAATAACACAAAGGTAGAAATTCCAACATCGACAGAAGCCACAACATATTCATCAATAGGAAGCTCAGAACTTATAGCAACAACAACCACAATAGCATATTATGCATTGTGTTCCGAATGTGCAAAAGCTGCAATCATGGATTCATCTTCTCCTGTATATTCTCTTTGTTAGAGGAGAAAGTGAAAAAAAAAACGTTTTCTTTTCATTCCCCTTTTTGTAGCTTCCTACATTATGCCAGAATGCATTTTCCCGTAGAGGCTTCCATACTCTAGTGTCATGCAGAGGGCATAAACAGATGTTGGTTCAGCTCAGAACACCTTTCCAGATTAGTTGAGGGTATTTCCGAGAAAACTGTCGGTGCAATCCAACTAACATGAGAGGTTATAATGAAAATTTTGTTGAAGGGAAATGAGATGCAAGTTCAAGAGAGGGCTCCTTGCCATCCTAACAATTTACCAGCTGCGGCAGCTTGAGCAGCCAATTGCAAAAGTTTTGCCATCGGTTCAAATGCAATGATGTCTCCTGCACTAATTAGTAATTGGATACTCTATCAGCCAAGTTGGAATTTCGATATTGAAGTAATCAACTCAAAATTGGTTTTGGTTCATGTGAAGGGTATATGCTACCTTACTGGTTTCCTACCATGACAATAAAAATACAGTCACATTGTCATACCTTTATCTAGATAACTGTGGTACTTGTTGTTTGTGCCACCTTGAAGCAAAGAAATTTGAGGGGGCACTATTTTAGTACCTCAGAGAGTCAAAATATGTACCGCTCAGTGTTTCCAGCTTAAAATATAGCACTATTATGATATTACCATGTTCAAGAGTGAATAAATTAATCTTGAACGCCCAATTTTGTGTTAAATGAGATAGGCATAGATTAAGGGTGACTTATAGGCTGCATAGCAGCCTTAAAATAGGATATCTAGCTATGTTAGTAAAGAGAATTATGGTATCCCCAAGGGTTAGGCTTTAGCTCAAGTCATGAGCCAGAGGTGAGACCTCTCCCCACAAAGTTGGGGAGGTCACGGTTTTGATTATCTCAATCCCCGTAGGGTTAGGTTCCATAATCAGGGCTGACGGTATACCCCATTTACCATCCATGAATCATGGGGAAGTACACAAAGGGTTTTCTGCAATTCATTCCATCAGAAAAGGAAAGTAAAGAGAATTATGGGGGGCATCATTTTTTTGTTCTTTCTTACCATAAAGAGTTACTAATCCATGCTTACGTTGATGTCCCTCTTACTGATGATATCCTTATAACTCCACCTACGTTGAGAGTTTAGAATCTTTCATTTGTAGTGTCAATCATTGAGGATTGTAACTCCTCTTTCTTGGCTTACTCTAGTATGTAAATTGGCCATAAAAAAGGCTCTTAGGCATAAAAGCAGGGGTGTTGATGAAGTGAAATATTGCAGGTAGACTAGAAGAAAATATTTAGAATAAGCATCCAGATTCCATACTGCATTGGATGTTGCCCTGAGTTGGAAATGGGCATGCATAACTTCTCAAGAAAGTTTCAGACTCTATCTGCTGTGAATTCTGGGCATTCAATTGTTCTTCTGCTATCATATCTGCTGTCAAATCTATTGCTGGAAATTCTGGTTCTAATGTTAAATCTGTTGTTGCTGGTTTTTAAGATTATCACTGCTGTTTTTATTTCTGTTGTGTGTTTCTGTTCTGTTAGTAGCTATCAGTTTTCAGATAAACAAAAAATAGATTCGAGTTTTGGCTCATAACAACCACATTGTTTTGTATGTAGATGACGATCTGCTTACACTTCTAAGAATGAAAGTTTCAATTTGAACTGTTTGTGAAGACATAATTGGAATCCTAATGATAGAAGTCCGTTCAAAAGTCTTTCCAACAAATAACTTGAACAAAGATTGACTTCAGACAGATCAGTATCATTGTCAAGTATGTATCAATATCATTACAACTATGTGTCAACTATGTATCAGTATTAGTCATCTCGCAAAGCATCTTTAAAAAGAGGGGCATGTTTTATAGCAAATTGTTATAATTAATATATATTAGTTTATAATATAATAGTATATGTCGTGTATAACACCAGCTCTGAATGTGTATTATTTAGTAAAGGATAAAATTTTAAGGTCATGTATTTCACTTTTGGTTAATTTTCAACATAGGGGCAAAACATTTTAACATCAATATTTTACTATTTTATGTAATAGATAAAAAACTCCTTGAGAATTTGAAATTTTTTAAAAAGATTTTACAAAATCTTCATAATTAATAATTATTAAGATTATAAAGATTTCCCAAGCAAAAACAAAAAATCGGTTCCTATAATTGGTTCCTGAATCCTATCAATACATGAATTACAGAGAGATTGATTCTGGTTTGAAAAACATACTAATTCCAGCATTCCCACCAGAGGACGGTGGTCCAGTAGCCGTAGAATTGCCCTCCAGAGCAGTGGCACCTCCGAACAAAATCAAATGAGGACCAAAATATCCAGGAGTGCCCTCTTCCCCGACGGCTGCCACCGCGGTTAGCGTGTGCCCACATCTCGACCCCGGACCATCCTCTTTTTTCTCTATTATGGCACTCACTACTCTATAATACGGTGCAGGCCTAGGCCCTGGTGCCACTGATCCCTGCTGCTGCTGAGGCTATGCGGACACAGCCATATCCTGTGCTTCGACATATTTTTGTTGCACCTGTACTTGTTCTTGTTGCGTAAGAGGAGATTGTGTGACGGTAGACTCGTTTTGCTGTGTAAGTTCATGATCGGACTCGCTCCCGATGCTTGAATCCACTTCCATGGGTTCCTACACCTGGTCTCACCGTAGAAAAAATATTAGAACAAATCCAATCGATCAAAAAAACATCAATGGAGCTTAACCTGTAGGGCATTGTGCATCCAATCCCATTAATTAGAGTTGTTCCTGCTCAAACCCTCGCCCCAAACCCTCAATCAATTCAAGCGCCCTGGAATCAATTCGTGAACCTAAAATCCGACCCCGGGAACCGCTCATATCGCTCAGGAACCTCCGCTTTGGTAGTTTAAAGCTGCTATAAGTGCCCTGGCCAGCGGGGTCACTATGGAAAATAAATAAGCTCTCGCAACCCTATGGTTTCTTGTATTTTTTATTATTATATTTTAATCATCACTATACATAACCACAAAATACGTGCTCAAAAGAACTACCATACATCCAAAAAAATAATATCAATCAATCCAAGAGGAAATTGTGTCATTAGTCCATCAAAAGTCCTCGAATAAATACAAAACCAAATAAATTATGGGGTGATTAAGGATTAGGATGAGGCTGAGGCTGATGTTGAGGATGAGGATGGATTGTAGCAAGTTGCGTAGGGGTAAAGGTATTTATATGCATGTTCTTAAAATAAACAATCATCTTCATGCTAGATTTGAATAGACGAGTAGCAAAGAATCTTTGGCTAGGTGAGGTAGGTCTAGCATCAAATTCGATAGTGTCAGATGTGTTAGTAGAGTGTGCAATAGCATGTGTTACAAAAGAATCCCAAGAAGTAGCCTAGGATGAATGGGTGGTGCTTGGGCATTTACCATATTTAGTGGGATGAGGAGAAGTTGATGAATTTGAGTCAAAAGAGGTAGCCTTGAAAGCTTTAGACATATCAGGTTCAAAATTAGGGATACCCCAATTAGCAATATTGACAAAAGGAGGGCTTGTATTTGGTATCCATCCATTATTAGTAGGTGTGACCATATGATTTAATTAAGAAATGATTGGACGTGGTTGCAATTTGTGTGGGGAAGGAAAAAGGGTAGGCTACACATTATGATCCCCTAAATATAAATTTCTAATTTGTACCAATTGTGCAAATTCATCAAAATATGCATCGAAGTGTACTAAGAATCATATTATTTTCCTTTCGTCACCCCTCCATACATATATATTCCTATTGGCTTTCCCTCTCCTAGGTTTCATGA
>LPNX010641760.1:341835-352994 GCA_001517045.1 Pseudotsuga menziesii | reverse complement strand
TTTTCCCAACTAGTGAATGCAAGTAAGATCTTGGTGGGTAAAGTCTTCTCGTGTAGTTGCAAGGAATGGGATAAGTACAATTATTATAAGGAGAAACTATTGTGTATTGCACTTGTCTGAAGTTATGTCAAATTTATTTCCTTCCATTCCCTTATTGTCATTCATTTTAAGTATGTATGTTATGGGCCCATGATGGAATAAGCACATTGTGTGAATGCAAAAGCACCATTCACCATTACTAAACAAACCCACTTGAGAAATTGATAAGAGAAGAGACTATGGAAGAAGATGATGAGAAGCTTGAGGATGGATGCAAAAGGCAGTATATTAGCAAAGGCTAGGCACACAAGAACCCTAATACTCTAATGACATCTCTATCTATAGGATTATCTAGAAACCAACTCTAATATACCCATTTGATATGCCTTCGACTATCCTTAAGGGACTAAGGAAAAATAAGGGGCCCGTGTTTTTACTTGGTGTTAAGTAGTGCAAATATATAGTGTCATTTCTAATAAGAGGATAGGAATTTGAGATATCTCAAATGTTTTAGTAGGATTTATTGTTCGATTAAAAATAGAAATTAGGTTAGGGTCGGAAACAGAGAACCCTATGGGATTGATTCCTTTCCTTGGTGGCCTCATAATAAATTTTGGGGTTATATGCACGTTGAATACCTAATTAGGATTAGTGGAAAATAAATAACGCATAGCCCATTTTTTGGATGAACTTTCATGACAGATAAATGTTTCTATTGTGAATATGCACGATGCTTGATCATGTTCCAACAATCTTTGCCTAAAAAAAGTAATTAGTTGCAAGAAACATGTTCCAACAATCACAACCATAGTTATTGTACTGTTTACTCCTTGTTAGTCATAATAAAGGTGCCAATATTATCTAGCCATTGTGATGTGTTATGGAATGTCTCTAAAGTGTTTGACGAAATGTCTATGAGAATGCATACTGCTGGTGAAAGTTATAAATCAATGTAAAATTGATAATTTCATAGATTTTATGACCATCTATAATCTAGGATACTACACAAAGAGAGCTTCTTGTGTATGAGACTACTCATCTAGATACTAATAAATACATTGCAAAGGAGTTAAATTGTTTGATAATTTACACTTTGTAACCCCTATTACAGTGATGTTCATATATTTTGTAGCAAGTTACATGATAATTTGTAAATTGTATGCATATTGCAATATACATATAGTGTGTATGCTTGGTGAATAGAGGTTCTAGTGTACCCTGCTTATTAAAGATGTGAATAAAAAACATTTTTTGTTCAATGGGTGATAAAGTGATTTGAGGCATTGGAATTAGATTTTACTTTATTGGAGTATCGTGTTCACATGGGGATGAACAAGGGCAGGTAGGGAGGAAAATGACATAAAGAGTGTGCTTTGGTTGGTGACTCCACAACAATTGAAATTTGGTTAATTATTTTGGGTCTAGGGCCATGGTATGGTCAAGTTGGCCAGAGCATTTTTAAATGTTGTTTTGTAAAATACATATTAAAATCTAGTAAACTGTAACACTATGGCACTAGTTTGAATTTCATGACATCTATTTTATTCTATCATAGAACTCAATAAAGAGCATGTGTTCTTGCTCAATACACATAAGGGGATTCCAAGTTGTTGAGTTGTGACACATGATATTAGGTCATTGTCAAAATAGAAAGATGATATTCAATCTTTTTCGAAATGGAAAGGTGTTTTATTGTATGGGTTGTGTTTTTGTTATGTGCCATTCTTTTGTGTTCTTCTTGTGTTTATTTGTTTTTTTATATGGTTTTGTTATTTATTTTATATTTAATAATGTATAGCTATATTATAATATATAGATATGTGTGTTTATATATATCATAATATAACAATATAATGTGTTTGGCGTCATTATATATACGATAATAATATTAACCAGTATGTATTTTATATATATTAATTTGGTCAATTCATGTTGAGTTGTGATAGTACATTATTAATTTACTAAATTCGAACACTGCAGATGGATTCAGAGACTCCCTTAAGGGGATCTCTGAATCCATCTACAGTGTTAGAATTTAGTAGAATGTACAAATGCATTCTCAAATTAGTAATTTTTTCCAGTGTTGAAGTGACACAACTAAAAATGACCAAATAAATGACCAATTGTTATCTAGTCATTTGAATTCTACATATCCTGTGATCAAATTTGGTCATTTATCTTTGTCATTTTTAGTTGGTTTCTATCCCGTGACCAAAAGTGGTCATTTATCTTGGTCGTTTTTAGTCAGCTCACTTAGAATTATCAATTTTGGTCATGTGTTCCTTTTAGGAGATTGTGGTGACCAAAACTTTTGGTCTCCTGGTCACTAGTCTCTCATTTTCCACTAGTGTACGTTCAACATCTGGGTGTAAAAATGGATGCAAAAGTGGATAAAAACATGGATGCAAAAAAGGATGCAAACATGGATGCAACAAAAGTAGGCACAAAAGTGGGTGCATAATGGGGTGCACCAAAAATGGATGCAAAAGGTGATGCAAAAGTGGATGCAAAAAATGATGCAAACGTGAAAGCAAAACATGATGAAAAAAGTGGCGCAAAATTGGATACAACCATGGATGTAAAATTGGATACAAAAGTGGATGAAAAAGTGGATGCAACAAAAGTAGATGCAAAAGTAGATGCAAAAGTAGTTGTAACACCCAACGCAAAACCCGATGCAAAAGTGGATGCAAAAATGGATGCATAAAGGGATGCAATAACTGATGTAAAATTGGATACAAAAAAAGATGCAAACTTGGATGCAAACGTTGAAGCAAAAGTGGGTGTAAAAGTAGGCGCAAAAATGGGTGTGAATTGGGACGCGACAAAAGTGGATGCAAAAGTGGATGTAATAGTAGATGAAAAAAAAACGTAAACATGGATGCAAAATGGGATGCAAAAAGGGATGAAAATGTGGGTGCAAAAGGGGACGAAAAAATGGATGCAAAAGTGGATGCAAAATTGGCTGAAACAAAACGAGATGCAAAACTAGACTCAAAACATGATGTAAAATTTGATGCAAAACTTGGCGTAGGAAGGGATGCAAAAAAAGAAGCAGAAGTGGATGCAAAAGTGGATGTAAAAAAGTTTGCAAAAGTGGATGAAAACAAGGACGTAAAAGTTGAGGCAAACATGGATGTAAAAGGGGGCGCAACAAGAGTAGTTGTACAAACTAGGCGCAAAATTAGGTGCAAAACTAGGCTCAAAACCTGTCGCAAAACCTGATGCAAAACCTGGCACATAACCAGGTGCAAAACCTGGTGCAAATTACGTCGCAATTTGCGCCATATTTAGAAAAAGGACGTAAAAAACACCTAAAATAGCACCAACCCGTTAAATTGCACCACTTTGTCCAAAAAATGAAGAAAAATACACTGAAAGATGGTCTAGACACAAAAATGGATGCAAAAAGAGACGCTAAATCTAGTTTTTGTTGTAGTGTCATTGAACTTTGATCGATAGAATCAACTGGGTGTTCGACATCAAGACATCTATTCACACTCAGTAGATTGTTCTAGAGTACCTTGGGAATCATTGACATTAATGGTGATCTCCCTCGCACTTGTTAATGATTCACATCATTGGTCGGTAATCAAGTGGTTTCTACAATGTTCAACTTCAGAGCATTGTAATCACATGGATAGAATCGTACTTTCTGGAAGACGAGACGAAGACCCTGGGTATCTATTTAAAAGAGCTCATTGATTTTCCCCAGGTTGTGATGGAGTTTTGTATATCTAGCATGGATCCACATTTGTATAGTCATGGCTATGCTCAAATTTGTGTCTGTATGACATAGATATACATTGTATGTCTGGTAGCTATGTCTAATTTTGAGTCCTCTATCACATCGATCTATGTTGTATTCCAGTATCCATGCTTGTTTATTCCACTCATGGATCTGCCTTGTATTGGTCTGCAACTATGAGTTTGGTTACTTGTGTCTATGAGTCAACATATTGATGTACTATGGATGCCTACATGACTGCATGCTTCGATCGAACCAATATTTTCATCTCCTGGAAACGACTTGTTCTAAAATCTCTTCTTTATCGTATCACTCTAAGACTAATGCTTTGGGGGGCATCCTATTATAACAAAATCCTGTCATCATCATGTGATAATACCTTTAACATACCTACTTGCCCTAAAATCCCAGCTTCTGGAGTGAAGACTAAATGGTTTCTTGTTAGTCTATCATACAAATTCCCTACACCACTCATCGTCCCTTATCCAGGAGTGGTACCCTTGTTCGCACTGCTTTTCATCGGTTGTCCACAAGCGGTGCCACCGCCTGTCACCCTTGGTCCATAGGCAGTTATTACTAGAACTGCTCTGTCCAAGAAGGAGAAGCATGGTACCTTGGGTAAAAGGGTAAAAAGAGAAGCTTCTCGAGGCTTCTAGATGATAAGCCTCGAGATATCTCTTATCCCTACTACTATGGGTTGGTTGAGCTCGAGATCCCTCATCCTAGGATCTTAGAGGCCGCCTCACCCACTAATTTCTCAACCATATCTATCCATTAAAGCCCTATATATATGAGCTCATAGCCATATTTGAGGGGAGAACATTGAAGGTATTGTTATGCTATTGGACTAATTCTTGGCCCAAGATCATTTGCAGAGAGCATAGAGAACTAGAGTCGGAGCTTTTGGGGATGAAGAGTTGGTTTCATGGAGATGCATGTCAACACCAAGGCTTGGTTGTAAAATTATTCATATTTCTAATGCAAGTTTATTTTCTATCCCATAAATTGTTGATGTTTGATTTCAGATATATATTGCTAGATTCCTTAGTCACTAGGATAGATTAGTAGATCATATTCTGGTTGCTTTGATCTGTTTTGTGTTGAACTCTTTTGTAGGTACACAGGTGAACTATCAAGGCTTTGTATTCCAGATATATACGACATTTAGGGGGATTTATCAACCTCTGTGATCTATTTGTTCTGGATCTGAACCATTCAGACCAACGAAACACCTTGCTGTCTACAGGAGGTGAAATATTTCGATCAACAAGGATGGAAAAGGATGGAGTCGTGGGGTAGTGGTTTCCATTCCCATGTGCAGATGGAGAGTCCGCAGGTGGAGTGGGCATGTGGGCAAGGGCTGATAGTCCTGCCACCTATTAACACTCAGAATGTACCCAGGTTGCAAAGGTAAATCCCAAAGGTAACAGGGAAACCACTTTTAGAAAGAAACTGTCTTTTCTTTCCAGAGAGGGATCTCTCAATTACATATTTAACAAGGCTAGATATAAATCAACACTCAAAGATTGTATAGATGGTTGAAACAATACACATAACCATTGGGAAATGGAGTCACATATACATAAAAATGTCAAAAGACACATGCATGAGATTTTATCAAAGGCAAGATAACCATTCAATTCACAGTCATTCATTTAATTTCAAGTGGGATAGAAGAGATAATGAACAGTCCATCAATACAGAGCATCAAAAGATGAATTCTATATCAACTTTAGTAGAAACATTCACAGAATATCTGAGACAATGATCAGAGCATAAACAATATGAATTCCAACCATTCAACACTATGTTTCAGATATGAAGAAAACAAAATGGAGTGTAACACTGGAAAAAATGATCACAAAGAAGGGAAACATAGACTGTAATGTAAATAGCACAAGAATCTCTGATAACCACAAGCATTCAGCTTTGTTATTCAAAAATATATGTCTTCAGAAAAAACATTCATCAACAAGATGGGTTCCAACCCCCATCACATAAAATAAATGCACTTATATACATAAAATGATTTCATCTTCCAAGAAGATTTATAACTGAATAACCTGCTTAATCAAATTCTTGTAACTATATTCCTAACTCCTAGGAATAAACTACTTGCTTTGATCCTAACAGATCATTAAATTAAAATCAACTCGGTAACAAGGCTCGTCCAAGTAGCTCCTCAACGCACAACACCTGTTTTCACGAATGAAGGATATACTTTGTTTTTCCGAATCTTTCTATGGCTCTCCATTGCTCTGCGCTCGGAATATCATACTCGATCAATTCCCGAATGGACACCTCCAGCTCCATGTAAGCTTCATAAGAAACTTTAGGAAACCCTCCCCTGATGATCAGGAATTTCTGTAATATCTCAAAATATTCTGTCAGCTTATCCATGATGACTTTCCCTGTCAGCCCTTTTTCCAAATCGTCAAATTTAGAATGATCCATACAGCTTTGTACCAACAGGTTGTGATAATGCTCTTTAGAAAACATTCATCCCTCCTCGTCCCAAAAGGAAGGAAGGCCATCTTCAAATAGTTCTTTGAAAGCCTATTTGAAGTCATTAACCCGTGAAATCATTTCATCAGCTTTGTCCTGTACTGTCTTCATTAGATGATGTTTATGAATAAACCTTTTTTCCCACAGTACCATTGCTACTCTGTCCTTAACTCCTATATCATGCAATTTTTGGTATGTCAATGAATTTAAGAAATTTAGTGCATTATGAGCTGTGCCAAGGGGTTTCCTCTCCATAGTTTCATTTACTAACTTCAGTCTTTGATTAGCCAAATTGATCAATATACTTTGATCATCAATGAAGTTCAAATAATGCCTGAACTTAGTAATTTCTATGGATAATGTATCCCAAATTATGTGCTTTGCTCCCTGGAGAGGACCCTTTCCTATGTTCCTTTCTTTCAATTCATTAAATTTATTCTATAGCTGACTTTTATCTTGCAATATTTTATTCTTATTTTCGGTCACTTTGGCTAGCTCAGATTTGAATTTTTCATTTTCCTCTTTCAATTCTCTTATCTCTTCATTTTTCAGGATGACTTAGGACATGGGCACTAGTAATTCATCTGCAAAAAAATCATTTAAGGGTTTTTCAATATTCACAATAGTTAAGTCCTCATCAGTGGGAGTCTGGCTCATTAGTTCCTCCATGATTTCTTTTTCTTCATTCTGGTCCTTTTTCAGTCATGAGATTTGTGCTAGTAACTTGTTCCGTTCTGCTTGCCACTTCTCCTTTTCTTCTTGTAATTTTATAGTCTTTCCTTTATATTCCATCATATCCTGATGAACCTTGTCCTTTTCCTCCTGTAATGCTAATAATTCTAATGACTAGACATGTTCTATACTCAGGATCTTCAATTTCTTCTTCAGTACTTGGAGGGCATTATCCTTTTCTTCTAGGAGTCTTTTGATTGCCTAGGTGTTACCTATTTCATTTCCTGAGCTTATGATGTTTGCTTGTAGCTTTTTAATTTGAATGGAGCTAGCCTTGTTTTCAACCTTCTCATGTTTTAACTGAACTTCCAATTTGTCTACCAAAACTTGTAACTTATTAATTCTTACCATAGCATGCAATAAATCTGAATAAATAATGTCTCCCGTTTGTTTATGTAATTGTATTTTATCTAGTACACTAATCTTGTCTAGTCTCACTTCCATTTCTGACATCTTCTTATCACTTACCATGGCTAATTTAAAGGTATTTCTTTCTACGTCCCGAGTAGAAATCAAGGAAGTCTTTGGATTATTTAAACTTCTCACCCACGGGAGTAAATTCCTTGTTTCTTCTAGGGACTGCTTTTGCTTCTCCACATAACTAGTCATGAGCTCTTCTTTAGACTTGAAAAATGGGCCTGATTTTGTATTATCTACACCTTCAAAAGAAAACTGACTCACATGTATAGATTTTGTAGGAACCAAAGCAACTTTTTTTAAATCATCTGAAATAACTTCACTTAAAACTTGATCATCTTGAAACAATTTGGCCTTTTTATGTCAATCATCCTCATCTATTTCCATACTTTCAACTTTAGAAAGACTTCTTTTAACCAAAATATTAGGGCCATCTGTCACTTGAGATACTGCAACCGATCTACTGCTTGTATTTTCAGCAGATCCTGGAACTTCCATAAAGAGAAATAAATTGGATACTTCATTTAGACCTTCAACAACTTGGTGGTCAAATGGATTATTTTTATTAGCTTGTTTTCTCAGGGAAATTATATGATAGGGATCATAATTTACCCTTTTCTCTCTTTGAAAATCCATGCTTTTTAACAATTTCTCTATGAACACCAGAGCACCTTTATTTTTAAAAATAAAAGGACCGACTTTAAGAGGGAACTTGATATTGGAAGATTTCTTAAAAGCCCCAAACTGTTCTTCTTCTGCATGCAATATTTGTCTCATAAACTCCAACACAAAAATCCTGGGAGTAAGGAAAGCAGGTAACCTATAAGGTTCTCCAGTGAAACCATATATTCTCAAAACGATGAAGTCCTTATATAGGAACCAATCTCCGACCCTATCCTCAGGTGAGGATTGCATCAAGCTTTTCATTTCCTCCAATACCCGAGGTAACACTTCATCAAACAACATCTTGTATATTTATGACATGATAGAGTTTGCAAATTCAAACATGTTGGTTTGCTTGGGCAAATCTGAAGAGAATATGGTACATAAAAACTGCAATTCGGTGACATTTGAACATAGTAACATGTTCAGTAAATAAGTTTGAAACCTAAAAAACCTGACTTTTGGAAACTCACTCAATTGGAGATGTATAGCTTCTGATAGATACTCATCCAAACTGAAGACATGAACTGACTGAGACTCAGAACTAATCAAACTCATTTTTAACAAGAATCCTAAGATGACTTCATTGACATGACAGTCATCATCTAGACCTAAGACTTGACAGAATAAAGACACCACTAATTGAACTTCATCTTTGAAAATGTGAACATGATATGGCAGAAAGAGACCATCTAGTGATTGACCATCTTTAAGAATACTTGACAAGAATTTACAACGGACCTCAGTTTCACAATTTTTATACACTTCGGCTAAAACAGACTCATTTACAGACTCACGATTCTTGGGGTAATTGTCGGGCAAGTTCAGGTTTTCACGGATGACCCTTGCATCAATTTTACACAGTATCCTAGATGTAGAATGACTTACAATAACTATCTCAGAAGGAGAATAGTTAACTGCACACCACTTGGCAAACTCGGGAAAATGCAGGGTCTGCTCAACAGGGAAATGGTACAAAATGATTTACAAACATTAAGAATGTCATTACCCTATGAATTGGACTGCCATAATCTCTCTTTGCTAACGGATACACTTCCCATAGACAGGAAAGGATCCCATACCCCTCTATCCCTGTCAACCAGGTAGTCTTCTCTCTCATCCAGAATATGGTTAAACCCTTGCAAATATTTCCCTTTATCCATAATATAGACAACAATGGTAGTTCGACGGATGAATTTCGGATTTTCGGGACTTACCTGTTACTGTGACTGCATGTATTCGTGGTTGAATGTTAAAGGGTGGCAAGCAAGCAGTCCTTTTCATTCGTTCGGTGCAAATAAAAATAGCTCTTTAAATAAGTCAACCTTACTTATATAGGAGCCCACTCCAAAGGCCCCCTTTAGCTGTTTCCGCCAAACTGCTTTTTCCCACGAAATGCACCACAAATTGCCACGTGTACCGTGGTTTCCCTTCCGCTACCATTTTTCACTTCCAATCATCACGCAAATCCAATCTCTGGATCCGTTAATGACCGTCAATGTGTTTCCCCTTTATTTTCCAGCCATCGGATGAGACGACACGTACCCATTCCATTGAGCTTCTCCATTTTATCGAACGTGCAAGTCTATGAGGCGGAGTTCACATTGATCGTATATTTCATCGAGCCGGATTTGCGACCGTTGATCTCTGTATCTTATCCATAATCTCCATATATCTTTATTCTCTGCGCATCTTCATAGAGCGGGTGTATTATAATCCATCGATCTCCATTTCTTTTCTCTACATCATTGGATTATGTGGTAATTCATCGCTTACATTCCCCTTATCACACTTTCACACCATAATATTTAACCAAAGTCCTACAAGCAACCATTATTTCCTTTTCACCATGGTCTCTTCGACCCTGTACTAGGTAGAGGTGTTAACACCACCCACCACTTCCCAGCAATAACTGCCCAACTAACTTCAGGGATTTTAATGGCTGACAGATGGATTTTCCCCATAGGCTCATGTTTTAATGTTTCCCCCTCCTAATCCTTAGGAAATCATGCCCTTTTCATTTAACATTAAACCGTCGTAGATGGTTGTAGGTTTTTGATTAATTTTGCATGTTTACATGATGCCAGAACTATAATGTGTCGGATGGCATGATATACCATCGGCAACGATCCCAATTGCCGAAACATAACACAACCAAATCAATGGTGGTGCTTTTGACTTTAGCTCCTCACCATGATTAATTACAATATATACATCATGTACCTTTAATGCAAATAGGGTCAAAACCGGGGTGTTACAGGAAGAATCTACACAATACATGACACATATCACATAATTATATAAGTGATAGAGTGTTGTGGAATCATAGATATCCGAAGATTGAAAAAGTACTAAAGAAAACATTTTCATATATTGTAGACTTTCGTGACATAAATAACAAAAGGAAACAAAATGGATTAGAGAAGCTACAATAATCACATATCGTAGAGTCACACATTGTAGAAAAAGGTAGTTGTAGAGTTGAATTTTGATACAAACAATTTTTTCTTATTAGGGAGGAAGGAAGGGGAAAGGAAAGGGAGTTGTAGCTTACTTCTAGTTGGTATTGGTAAAACTCATTAGGGAGGTAGGAAGGGGAAAGGAAAGGGAGTTGCATCTTCCTTCGAGTTGGTGTTGGTAAAAAAAATCAGGGAGTCATATATTTTTTCCCTTCAGAGATGGTAAATCAATTAGGTGGTTGTAGCCTCCTTATAGTTTGTACTGGTAAATGTAATTGGGATTTTTTGGTTCCATTCAGTTGTAGCTAAATAAAACAAAGGGATATTTTAGTATTCAACAAGCTAGCACCTAAATACTGTGATTTGGAGCTTGTGCAAAAGGGGTAGATTTCTTTTCAAATTATTGCTTAAAGTTCAACAAGTCAATGCTTGCATAGATAGAAGTTCTTACAGGTATTTTACTATAATTAGTAGTTTGATACTTACAAATAAGGTTTCCTCCTGAGTGATTTGGTTCTCACAATTAAATATTAGTTTCTTCCATACACACACACACACATATATTATTTACATATTTTGTGCGCAACTATGTCCAT
>LPNX010641760.1:263808-341792 GCA_001517045.1 Pseudotsuga menziesii | reverse complement strand
CTCTCAGTATATAATAATTCTAACACTACCATAGGTTAATTATACCTTTCCATGGCATTGACCTTGGAGGATTAGTGCTAGGGTCACATGCCATTGTGAGAGGAATTTGGCCTACAACATGTTACCTTGAGTCCCAATTCAGAGAACTCCTATCTGAATTGTGGTAGAGAACTAGAAGAGAACTATAGGATGATTAAGGGCCTACTAACTCAAAGAATGGGGATTGTTCCTAACATTGTGTAGGTTGATAGGAATGGAGAATCGAGGATTGGGACAAATATAGAGGGTTGTTTTGACTCACATGGGTTACATGAGCACTTGATCTATGGGGATTTTTGGGAAAGATATTTTCCCTTGTGGATTAATATCTATATCTTGAGGGTGACCTGTCAAAGAAATATACGGCTTGATAAAGACTATGACTAAGAGGAATATCCTTCACTTTTATCCAGTTAAACAATTAATTAAGATAAGTGTCAAACTCTGTATAAATGGCATGGATATATCTATGTTTACCTTTACCTTAATTAATTGTTATGTGATTGTGTATGTGCATTCAATTGTTTGGTTTTGTTTATGTGTGTTTCCCATTTGTATTTTCCTACAAATTATAATGTTTCCATATTTTAATTTTGGGTGATGTTACTGATTGAAATGGATGGTATAACCGGCGGTAAACAAATGAGAGATAAGTGACCACTATCACCTTATTCACCTATCCCTAACTGCTTTGGAATCCTAATCCTCCTGGGGGGGATCCCTATGCTTATTCTGTAAAGATACCAAACATCAAAATATTCTCTTTCAAGGCTGTCAGTAACCAGTTCCTAATGGAGTCAAATCACTAAAGTGAGATGGTTATAAGGTAGACGTAGCTATTTATGGATTAGATATGTATCCAACACTAAGTATTCAAAGATGTATTTTATAAGTAATGATGATAAACAAAAAGATGTATTCATTACCTCTAAAAGGACAAACTGTGATACTACAGTTACTAGCATAAACAAAACTAGCATGTCTATGTCAATGTATTAGTCATAGCATAATGTGGAAACAAATAGTATTGATCATGGTCCAATGATGCTTATGAAAGAAGTAGAAAAATAACCATTTTGTGAATCAAATATTCATCAACAATTCATGTTCACTCGACTTCGTAAGATATTGTGCAAGCAACATGTATATTTTATTCATGCAGAAACATGATAACTGAATACATTGCAGCAATTAGTGTTAACAATCAGGAAATCATATTTACCAAATGAGCATATCTATCATAACCAATTGCAACATACAATATAATAGCATTAAAGTATTAGCGTGTTTGATGCAAATATGGGTTAGTTATAATAGTATGAGCTCAGTGATGAAAATTCAAACACAATATATCATTCTTTTGCATATACAACACACATTCATTTATTTAGACCTCTATCCACACACCAACATTGAGGTTAGCCACATGACTCTGGTGAATCAAGTGTGCATAAAAGATAATAAGTAAGCATTTGATAACAATGTCGAGCCAACAAACTATTAACCACTTTTCCCCTATATGCAGGTGCTTAGGGATGCCACTATAAGGGTATCCCTTACTGCGGGTGAAGGATCGAGCAACTACAAGTGCACATATGGGAAGGGCCTCCTTGATCTTGGTCAAAGCTTGGAAGGGACTGGGGCTAGGCCAAGAGGGATGTATTCGGGTACATTCTGTGGCATGAAGGGAGTGATGGAATAAATGAGGTAGAAGGGAGGTTGTCGTATCACAACGATAGGGAGAGGATAGAAGTGAGGGATCATGAGGCCACAAAAGGAAATGGAGGGTATCATGGATGGTGTAAGTGTGAGGAGGAAGGAGAAGGATGGAGTTAGTGGCGTGGAGTAGGAAAAGGTGATCAGCTGGCACTAGTAGCGAAGGTGGAGAAGGGGTGTAGGAAGAAAGGTGTATCCATATGGTCAGCAAGGATAGAAGGAAGCCAAGAGATGGGGATATGTGAACTAAGGAGTATGGGAAGCCACTCCATGAGAGGAGGTGGAGTGATGCATGACCTTGTAAGATGTGAATGTGGAAAACCTGAGGCTTCTACAACAGTATACCGTAGGTGGAGGAAGGACTAGAAGTGCTAACTGGGAAGGGAAGATGGGGCATTGAAGGGGAAATAAGGTGCAAGGATGGATTCCTGAGGGTTAGCGAGGGATACTAGGGTGTAAATAAAGGTTTTCAGGTAGCTTAGGGAATCCTTAGGTGAGGCTCGAATATGGAGAGGGGAGGAAAGGATGGAAGCCAATGTAAAGGGAGGTTGTAGCGAGGGCGTGGGAAGACCTTGGGTTGTTCTTTAGAGAAAACCCAAGGGTTGGATAAAGGGAAAAGAAAGGGTAGTGAAAGCATGTAAAGGAGGGTAGTGAGGGTTAAGTCTAGGATTAGGTGGAAAGCAGTGAGGTCAAGGGTATATAAGGAATTTTTTAGGACTGTATTGTGGAGCAGAAAAGGTATTTATAGGCTACTTAGGGAAGTACTGAAGTGATAATAACTAAACCTAGCCTAGAAAATACTTAACCTAAGAGATAACCTAAAGAATAACCTAGACACTGAACTAAACAAGCCCTAGGACTAACACAAACTAACCAAAAACTAATATAAATCTAACCTAAGACAAACCCTAGACTAGATTTATGAGAGGAAGAAGCATGAAAACATAGGAAAAACCCTAACACAAGCCCTACCTAACATAGGGTTTCTTAGGAAGAACAACTAGCCTAGTAAGGAAGGGTCCTAGGTTAAGCAACTAGCCTAGGAAAACTAAGGAAAAACCCTAGGCACCCTCACAAGAAGATGTGTTGATGTTGGCTAAGGTGACAAGAGGAAAGTAAAGGCCTATCTTAGGGAAAAGTGCATCTCTAAGGACACCACTAAGAATTAGACATGCATGTCCGCCGACATCCAGCAAAAAGGTAAGAATCTTGACCTCCTTATTCTTGTGTTCATCCAACAAATCGAAGCATCACAAAAGAAGAGATTCACCTAAGAATTACCAGAAAAATAGGTTGCATTAACCAGAAAACATCCTTGCCAAGAGTGCATTAATCTAGATAAACCCTATTAAGGGTAAAACAAGTGCATAATGATTTATCCCCTAAGTTCTGATCTAAAATGAAATTCAGGAGATATATTTATAAAATATCACACTCATTTTTACAAAAAAAATCCTAGTCGACATGCCTTAAAACAAGTAAATTCATAATTATTAAATGTCAACTTAAAATTTAAAAAAAATAATAATAAAATATATATTAAGTTAGGATACCCAGGGGTGATTTGCATCCCCAGGTGCCAAAATACGCGCAAATAAGCGAATCACTCCAAACAAAAGGCCGAAGCAGGCTGAAGGGATGGTTTTATGCCCCATCTAACCCCTAGAATACTGTAAAATCCCTCAATTCCCTCAAAGCATGGAAACGAATTAGTATGGAGGATTTATACCTCTGAGGAGAGAATGCCAAGAAGGGAAAGGAACCACCGATTGAAGGGCTGGGAGGGTGTATGAATTGGCCACGACTGAAGACTAGTATCTCATGGCTAAAGCAGAGGCTACCAAAGTGCACAAGAAGGGAATGGATCCATGAGACCCAGTACTCAACCTTTAGGGGCCTTGGACACCAACCCTGAGGTTAAAAAACTCTTTAAATGGTCATCAGCAATTCCATTTAGCCATAGTACCCTTAAAGGAGGACCAAAGTGTCCAACCATGACCTTCGTTGCTCAATAACACCCCTCTTAGTCGAAAAAATCGGTCCTCTCTCCCTAGGGTACAACTGGAGGTGTGTTGGGAACAAGTGAAGCATAACACTATCTCCAACACCGGGATGAGTGCTCTTCTCGGTAGTGCTCGAGAACCTGTGAATCTATTGGTACCTATAGACCTACACACATATCAAATTCCTGATAAATTAAAAGCATCTAGAGGAAGACACTTTCATCCTACCTTGTTCAAAAAATGAGGGAAACAAACGAATAACAATACAAAATAACTATAGGATGAAAAGACGTCAAATGCAATGCACATAAATATGCCTAATGAAACTAACCCTATATACTCTAAACATGGTAATCAAAATAGTTTAAATGAAATCATACCACCAGTGTAACCATTTAAGTAAGAAATTGATACATGTCATCTTACCTTTGTTATTTAGCGTAACCCAAGACAATAACTCATTGATGATATATTGAGCTTTATTAATATATTTATCTTGATGAGTGTAGGAAACCAAACCTTCTTAAGAACTTGGAAACTTGAAACCAGTTCCATGGAGAAGTACCACTTTGACAGGTTTTGTTGATCCATTCTTCTAGTGGACTTATGTATGGGACACCTCCATCATACATATATTCTAAGAAAAAATTATTCTTGAAAATCGCCCTTAAATCCTGAACTTGGGAGACTATCTGTGGAGTTGGACTTCACAAATATTCATATGTGAGCTATAAACTATGTCTCAATTTACTCAATATTTTCTTTGTACATACAGCTATATCGCTTATCTTTTCCACAATCATGTTAGTAACCTTAATAATCTTTGAACTCTTGAAATTGTCGACAATATAATCCATAACTTCATGATCCAAATGAAAAGATAAATGATAAATATAATGAAACCAAGGGATTAAGATCATACATGTCCACATACATTCCTCATTCTTGCTGAGAGGTATCATTCAGGGCTTGCTGGTATAGGGTAGAATTGGTTGAACAACTTCTTCTACGCTTATTGAGGGGAAAAATTGAAAGTGATAATATAGGCTTATCATGTGTTGAATATCTTAAAAGAATCCTCTATGCGACATGCTTCCCCGCTTTAGGATGATTATGATGGTGATGTCATGGAAGACTCACTAGAGATACCATGTTCCAAGTCTTCAAAATTTTCATCATAATGGCCCATCTGCATATAAAAACTATCTACAAAGTATGGTGTTGTTCCATCTTCAATTGTGGTGGCAAAAGGGTTGAGCCACTCTTCGTCATTAGGCTCAAAAGGGGAAAGAATTATCATATCTCTTTCAACAAGGTATTCATAAATTATTTCTTCAACATCCCTACTGGAGGTGACTGAGAGTTCCTCGTCCCAAATAGTTTAAAGTTATGGATATTCCTGAGTAACTTCATCAAGCCAAAATTTCTTGTTGCAACATATGGAGACAACGCTACCTGGTCTCAAGGAATCATAGAGGGGTGGACCCATAAATTTACAGTGACCATTTTTCTCAAAATTCCCATCCTTATGTTCCCAGAGATCTAGTATGTCATAAGGAGTTTCTATTTGTTGGAAGGGAGGACTCATCGTATCCTTATGTTTCTCAACTTCTTCAATTAGGATTTCCAAGTCGTCATATATGGGATCATCATGATTTTCATCTGCTTGGGAAGCTTTATCTATCGTGCTTAAGATATCATCAGTTAGACCTTGAACAATGGATTCTTTGACCTGATATTTGCTCTTGGATTCCTTACTGAAAAAATCCTTCGCATGCTTGACATGAGGTATCCATTTATCATGGCACCTTGAATCCAAGTGGTTACAGAACGTTTCCACCAATTTTGCCAATGATGATATCATTCCTTTATCTAGGCCCATAAACCAAGTGAAAGCCTTTCCTCCCAAGAGAAGGACAAATGATCGCATTTAAACATTTTCTTCTTATTTAATACCATATTATGAAGCCATAGTCATAAACCATTCCACATGATGCATGAGATTATCATGGTCACCCTTGAAGAAATTCTAGAATACCTTGGGTAACTCATCTAAATAACCTAGGAAAGCTGATAGATCAAGAGGAGAGAAACCAATTTTCATTTCTGTAGCAGTCAAATTATCAAGATCTTCAAAATTGAATGGAATATTCTCATCTTTGGTTCCTTCTCTTGCATCATCTTGAGTCTGGATATTCCCTAGGGTTTCTTCCCATATTTTCTGGATCGCGGCCTTTCTTTCTTGTTCATTGACACCATAACCCCAATCCATGCTGAATGCATTAATGAACTTCCTGAGTGAATAAAATATTTTGCGAGGAAAACCTTCATACCAATTTATGACCAACAAATTGTCCCCTAGGTGAAGATATAACAAAAATAACCTCATCATGATGTCTTCATGCATGATGTTACTTTCCTCAATGAATTGCATGAATTCTTGCACATGGGATGTTGCATGGTACTTATACTACTGGAACAATGGGAAAGGTTCCTCCCCACTATCTTGAATGGCATACTTGTGTGGAAACCCTGGAAGGCATGAGAAGTCCAATATGTCCATCCACAATTCATAATTGGATGCCATCTTGTCAGGATTCCCTGTCTTTATATAGTACTTATTTTGTTTTCCTTTGATTGGAGTCACTAGGAGAAACCTGCCATGTTAGTCAAGAAAATTTCTCCAAAGAACTAGCGTGAAAACACGAATTTGGTATACACTTTTTTCCTGATTTTTGACAAAAAACTGCAAAATTTTATGTTTTTCAACTTAAACCCTTTCAAACCCATATCCCCCTTAGGAATTTCACCTTGACGTAAACATAAGAGGTTTGGAGAATTCTATTAGATTCGTACTCATATTTTTTTGAAATTTTTTTATGGGCATATAGTAGGACAAATTTGAGGAGACCCAACGACAGATACTTTAAATTTTTAGGTTTGGATAATGAGTGACATGTTTTCCCTTCACTTTTATTAGAGATGGTTATTCATTTTATGGAAATCAAATGTACGTTCATAATATACGCAATTTGTACTTTGCAATGGACTATATGTTGAGGATTTTCATACCTATACACTAATTTTTATTATTTTTTTAAATTTAGCATATGCTTCAAAAATGGTGCCTTATTCACACATGGTTGTGTCCTCCCATTTTCTTTGAAATGTGAATCTTAACATACAAACTAAAACTACCATTTTGAAGAGGATAGTGCCAGGAACATACCTGTGAGTTTTTACATTTTTTTGTTGTTGTCATTGTGATGATATTGAATTTTCAATGTGACTGATTCTCCAAAAATTGTATATCAACTTCGCGTTTTCGCCCACTAAATAAAATAAGGGCATACCTGATATATGGGACGACCTAAGCTCTGTGTGGATTCGCCAGGTAATCCTGCAGGTTGTTCCTTTCATAAAAATGTATGCAATCATATACAACCAAGGACTTCAAGACTTACCAAAATGTCGTTTCTTACCTGAATATATCACCTCAATGAATTTGAGGTCCTCAACAAAGACGCCAAAATGTTAAGCCTTGTCAGGCTTCTTCTTTGTGGAGTCGCCAAGTAATATCTACAAGATTAGACTTCAATAATATTTTCAAAATACCTAGAAAGGCTTACCTCAATTTTCCTTACCGAATATCGCTCTTTCCAGGGTGTGAATGAATCTGGATTAAGTGCTTCAAATTTTGATATGGTCCCCCACAACAATGCTAAAATGTTACCAGTTGAAATGGAAGGTATAGTTGTTGGTAAACCTATGTGAGAAAAGTGAACACTATCACCTTAGTCACTTATCCCTAACTTCTTTGGAATCCTAAGCCTCCTAGGGGGAGTCCTATTTTGACTCTGTAAAGATACCAAACATCAAAATATTCTCTTTCGAGGCTGTCAGTAACCAATGCCTAATGGATTCAAATCGCTAAAGTGAGATGGTTATAAGTTCTGCGTAGTTATTTACGAATTAGATATGTATCCAACATTAAGTATTCAAAGATGTAGTTTATAAGTAATGATGATAAACAAAAATATGTATTCGCTACCTATGAAAAGACAAAATGTGATACTGCATTTACAAGCATAAACAAAACTAGCATGTGTACGTCAATGTATTAGTCATAGCATAATGCGGCAACAAATAGTATTCATCATGGTCCAATGACGCTTATGAAAGCAGTATCACTAGCAACAACGATATTAATAAGATTAATATGTTTGGAATACGTCGAGAGGAATATGTCACCGGTGAAGTTAATTTAATAGTTATCCAATATAATTGCGAATAGAGTTAAATTTAAGCTAATAGTTGTAGAATCATTGGATTTAAACTAATAATTGTATCTAATAGTTAATTTAAAAGTTAATATATCAACTATTACAGTTCAATTAAAATTTGTGATTAGAGTTGAAGTTAAGTTAAAGTTGTATCATCATTGGACTTAACCTAATAGTTATAATTTTTTTCCCTAAAGAATGTGTCAATTACTTGTATCTAATAGTTAATCTAACATAAAAACCACTTAAGTTGTGGTTGTTAAGCTCATTGTTGAAGTTAAGCTCATAGTTGTATCATCATGTTGGAGTTAAGCTAATAGTTGTATTTAATACTTAATTTAAAAGTTAATATAAATCTATTGCAGTTAATAAAAGAGCTTCGAGTTATCTTGACTTCTAGCTTCCAAATGGAGTTGGACTAAGCCTTATGCACATTAACTGGACTCCCAGTTGGTAGGTGGAGTTTGAGTGTCACATCAGTTGCGCATTACCATGCCACTAAGTGCAGTTATCACATGAGTTAAGAGGAATTTATTAGGAGTTCAGAGGATTTTATTAGGAATTATACTATCACACGAACTGCACTTTACTTCAACTCCCAACTGTAAAATGCAGTTTGACTAATTAACTCGACTTTGAGGTGCTAGTTTATAATTGTTTATAAGGAGCTCGAACGATTAATAATTAATTTAAAAGTTAATGTAAATCTGTTGTGGTTAATAAAAGAGCTCTGAGTTATCGTGACGAAGCCTTATGCACATTAACTAAACTCCCAGTTGGTAGGTGGAGTTCGAGTGTCACATGAGTTGTACAATACCATGCTACTAAGTGTAGTTATCACATGAGTTCAAAGGAATTTATTAGGAGTTCTAACTATTTTATTAGGAGTTCAACTCTTACATGACTGCACATTAGCTAGACTCCTAGATGCCAAATGCAGTTGGACAAAGCCGTAAGTAATTAGATTCGAAGTTAAGCTAATAGTTGTATCTAATAGTTAAGCTAATATAAATCTATTGTAGTTAATAAAAGAGCTATGAGTTATCGTGACTTCTAGCTTCCAAATGGAGTTCGACTAAGCCTTATGCACATTAAGTGGAGTCCCAATTGGTAGGAGGAGTTCGAGTGTCACATGAGTTGCACAATACCATGCCACTAAGTGCAGTTATCACACGAGTTCAGAGGATTTTATTAAGAGTTCGAACTATTTTATTTGGAGTTCAACTCTTACATGACTGCACATTAGCTAGACTCCTAGATTCCAAATGCATTTGGACTAAGCCGTAAGTAATTAGAGTTGTAGTTAAGCTAATAGTTGTAGAATCAATGGAGTTAACATAATAGTTGCATACCATAGTTAAGCTAATAGTTATCCATTATAACTTTGATTAGAGTTGAAGTTAAGGTAATAGTTCTACACACATTTATGTTAAGCTAATAGTTGTATCTAATAATCGATGGAGTTAAGCTAGTAGTTGTATCTAATAATAGAATAGTTGAAGATTAATTTTAATTTTTACAACTATCACTAACTCTACTTATCACATGTTATTTAATTTATTTTTTTTAATTATTAATTATTAATTTTGGACGACATTCATATAATCAATCTGGATAGTACACTTGTCTCGTTCTCATTGGTAGATGAAAAAGCATAGATGGTAGTCCACCCCAAAATTCTAACATAAGCCTATCGGCCTAAAAATAACCATTTCGTGAATCACATATTTGTCTACAAATCATGTTCACCCGACTTCCGACTTTGTAAGATATTCTGCAAGTAGCATGTATATTTTATTCATGCAGAAACGTGATAACCGAATACATAGCAGCAATTAGTGTTAACAATCAGGAAATCATATTTACCAAATGAATGTATCTATCATAACCAATCGAAACATACAATATAATAGCATTAAAGTATTAGCGTGTTTGCTGCTAATCCAGGTTAGTTATAATTGTATGACCTCAGTGATGAAAATGAAAACAAAATATATCAGTCTTTCACCTACGCAAGACACATTGATTTCTTTAGACCTCTATCCATGCGCCGACAATTAGGTTAGCCACATGACTCTGGTGAAAAAAGTGTGCATAAAATACTATCAGTAAGCGTTCGATAACAATGTTGAGCCAACAAAATATTAACCACTGTTTCCACGTATGCAGGTGATTAGGGATGCCACTATAAGGGAATCCCTTACTGCGGGTGAAGGATCGAGCAACGATAGGCGCACATATGGGAAGGGCCGCATAGGGCTGGGTCAAATATTGGAAGGGATCGCCGCTAGGATGGGAGAGATTTATTTGGGTAAAGTCTGCGGCGTGAAGGGAGTGAGGAAAAAAACAAGGTAGAAGGGAGGTTGTTGTATCATAGCAACGGGGAGAGGATAGCAGCGAGGGATGGTGAGGCCGCCAAAGGAAATGGAGGGTATTGCGTATGGTGTAATTGTGACTAGAAAGGAGCAGGATAAATCTAGCCACATGGAGGAGGAAAAGGTGGTCAGCGGGCGTTGGAAGCAAAGGTGGAGAAGGGGTGTAGGATGAAAGGTGTAGCCAGATGGTCAACGAGGATAGAAGGAAGCCGAGAGATGCGGATACGCCAACCAAGGCGTATGGGAAGGAACCCCGTGAGAGGACGTGGAGCGACGCACCAGCATGGAAGGTTTGAAGCTGGCAGACCCGAGGCTGCTACAGCTGTACACCGCAGGTGGAGGAAGGCATGGAAAAGCTAGCAGGGAAGGGAAGATAGCGCATCGAAGGGAAAAGAAGGTGCGACGATAAAGGCCCTAGGGTTAGAAAGGGATACTAGGGTGTAAAAAAAGGTCTTTAGTAGCTTTGGGAAACCTTAGGGGAGGCCCGAATATAGAGAGGGGAGGAAAGGATGGTAGCCGAGGTGAAGGGAGGTTGTAGCGAGGGTATGGGCAGACCTCACGTTGATCGAGCAGATCTAAGATTTGGATAAAGGGAAAAGCAAAGGAAGTGAAGAATGGAAAGGAGGGTATTGAGGGTTAAGGCTAGGACGAGGTGGAAAGACTGGTCGAGGGTCTATAAGGTAGTATTTTTAGGACTATGTTGTGGAGTAGGGAGGGTATTTGCAGGATTTTTATGGAAGTACTGAAGTGAGAATAATTAACCCTAGCCTATAAAAGACTTAACCTAAGAGCTAACCTAAAGAATAACCTAGAAACTGAACTAAACCAGCCCTATAACTAACACAAAGTAACCAAAAACTAATCTAAATCTAAGCTAAGACTAACCTTACAATAGATGTGTGAGACGAAGAAGTGTGAGGAAAAAACCCTAGCACAAGCCCTACCTAGCCCAGGGTTTCTTAAGAAGAATGGCTAACTTAGTGATGAAGGGTCCTAGATTAAACAACTAGCCTAGGAAAACTAAGTAGAAACCCTAGGGCACTCTCACAAGCACACGTGTCATTGTTTGCTAAGGTGACAAGAGGAAGGTAAATTCCTATCCTAGGGAAAAGTGCAGCTCTAAGGCCACCATTAAGAATGAAATGTGCACGTCCACCGACATCCAACAAAAAGGTAAGAAGCTTGACCTCCTTGTGCTTGTTTTCATCCAACAAATCCAAGCATCACCAAAAGCAAAGATTCACCAAAGAATTACCAGAAAAATAGCTTGCATCAACCAGAAAACATCCTCACTAGGAGTGCATTCATCCATAGAAACCCTAAGAAGGGTAAAACAAGTGCATAGTGATTTATACCCCAAGTTATGACCTAAAATGAAAGTCAGGAGATATATTTATAAGATCTCACACTCACTTTTACACATAAAATCCAGGCTTACATGCCTTAAAATAAGTAAATTCATATCTATTAAATGTCAATTTATAATAAAAAGAAAATAATAATAAAATATAGACTAAGGTAGGCTACCTAGGGGTATTTACATCCCCAGGTGCCAAAACACGCGCAAATAAGCGAATCGCTTCTATTGAAACGCCAGAGTGGACTAGAGGGAGGGTGTTATGCCCCATCTAACCCCTAGAATACTGTAAAATTCCTTAACACCCTCCTCAAAGCACAGAAATGACCTATCATGGAGGGCTGCTTTCTATGGGGAAAGAACACCAAGGAGAGCAAGGACCCACTGACTATAAGGCCATGAGGGCATATGAAGTGGCCAGGACTGAAGACTAGTGTCACATGGTTGAAGCAGAAGTCATCAGAGCATGCAAGAATGAATGGAGCCATGAGACCCAGTAGTCAACCTTTAAGGGCCCTGAGCGCCAACCCTGAGGTTAAAAAACTCTTTAAATGATCGACATCCATGCCATTAATCCATAGTACCCTTAAAGGAGGACCAAAGGGTCCAACCATGACCGACATCACTCAATAACACCCCTCATGGTCGAAAAAAATGGTCCTCTCCCCCTGGAGTACAATTGAAGGTGCGTTGGGTACAAGTGCAGCGGAACATGAGGCCATATTGTTTATTATTCTATTGTAAATTGATAATGAGAATTATGTAAAATGAAATTGGGTGTTAGTGATGGCTTGAATAAACTACTTGAGTACCCCATGGTCTCTATGGAAAAATAAGATAGTTGGGTATGTCATAGAGTGGTATTAGAGCTAAGGTTTTCATCACTAGGACTACATGAGCAGAAATTTGATTACACCTATAGAATAAAAAATTGCATAAGAAGTGTTTAACATAAGGCATAATTGAAACCTATAGAATTAGAGGTTGCACACAAAGTGTTTGATGGAATGCAGGTGTGGAAATTTTGGGAAATTTCATTTGGGAAGTATGCAAATTTTTAAATTCATTGTTAGGATATCGGGAGGAACTATCGTGGAGTTGATTAGGATGGATATGGTCCATAGATGAATTAAAATTTCATAGTTTGGATTTGGTTTGTGTAAGAGGGAGAAAACTTACAATTTGCATGGTAACTATTCGATGGAATTCGCTTATGAAATTTGTGGTTTAAAACCTAAAGAATTATCAGAAACAACTTGGAAGTGAGTGATATGAGAACATATAATGGATCAGTTAATGTTTGAGAAGAGATTTGTAAAATTTGAACAATACCAAGGAATTGCAATTTTTTGTTAAATGACAGCGATCTGAATTGATAGGAAAATTCATAGTCATATGTAAAGGCTAGTTATATGTGTGTGTGTGTGTGTGTGTGTGTACAAATAGGCACACATATATCAAAGCTATGGGTTTATATAAGTTTCTAAGAAAATTTGATGTGGGACCCACATCACACCCAAATTTACCACATGGACATGTCTAACGTGGAACAAACCAAGTGGAAATTAGTGGATAGGTGGTCGCATTGGAAAGGGTCATGTGCCTAGGTGACATGGCCAAATGTTCCATTGGAACTAGCTAGAGATGCATAGAATCAACGATGGAAACTCTGATGTGATCTAGGTATCTTAGTGAATTTGGTTTGGGAACATAGAAAGAGACTCAATGTGGATAACTAAGATTACACTGTGCAAGTACAATGTATTGATTAGGACCATTCACATAGATTATAAGTAATCGTGATTTATTGCAAGGGGTATAACATGAATGGTCCAAATTTAGCGAGCAGGTTACATTTGTGAGATATACACCATTCATATATTGAAAGGTGATTCAAGGTTAATAGAGGGGGTCATGACTCAAATGGCCCATATCAAGTGGGCATGTTCCTCTAAGGCAGATATGCCCATTCACATAAGACAAAAGAAACATGAATTAACAAGGTTTCCCGTAACATGAATGGCTTGGATTTTATCACAAAATTTGGATCGAAAAATCTAGCCCATTCACGCACAAAGAGTTGAACATGGCTTACCTTGAGGAGAGTGGCACGAATAACTAGGATTAAATCACACATCTTCCAATGTTTGATCCTAACCATTGACTTAAAGGGAAGCGATCACACCTTAACCCAAGGGAAGTTGCCTGAATGACTAAGAATTAATATCGGCCCAAGAGGAAAGAAAATTGGCATTGTCCATGCAGGGCATCTTTCCCATGTGTGAAGATTCCAAGGAAGTAAGAATCCAGAGATAGAAACCACTTAACAATGATGTGAAACCATTTTCCATGGACCAAAAGCCATTAAATATCCTCGATAGAAAACCACTTATGGTAAAAGAAAATTGGCTTGAATTTTATTGATAGCTTCGATCTCATATCTAGAAAAAGGGTCATGTAGCACTGTGAAATGGACCAAAGTGATCAAAAAAATAAATAAAGGAGACAGTTTCAATGTTGATTTTTAGGAGCTAAAAGTCAAAAAAATTGATAGATCTTATGCACCAAATTGCACCAAATCCAAATTATTTATAAAAGAAAAAAATGAGGGAGTTACCCTCAACATGCCATGTACTGGTGCAGGAAAGCCACAAGGGGGAAAGCCCCCTTGATCCCCATTATATTTTTAGCATATCTACATAGTTAGTCATCGATTTTAAATGAAGCTACATGAACAATATAAAATTGGGATAATTTGAGCATTTTTGAATGGTTTTTACATTTAGCTCAAAAATTAGAATTGAGCATGGATATACCCATTAGAAATATTATTTAGAGGACAATAGTGTCGGTATGTCATTATTTAGAAATGTATCTATGATTGTTTCAATAAATTGATAGAACATAGCCTTTGGGCTTGGTTACTCAATGTAATAGTCAATATGTATTTTTCCAAAATACCCCAAACTGTGGGAAAACATGTTATGATAATATGGGAGTTGTATACATAGAACCTTTAAGTTTTTCAAAACATTTGGCTTCTTCTTAAAGAATATGCAATTCCTTAATTGGGTATATCTATGCCATATAACTGAGTAAAAATCCTATCATTGGAATTGGTGACCATACACTAGTACAAAATGATTGATAAGTGACTCAAAAAATGACTCAAAATGGTGATAAATGACTAATTTTGGTCATGTGACTATTAGTCATAAATTAACAATCACTTATAACCCAACCAAATTGGTCATTTATCACTTAGTCATAGACTCCTTGAATTGTTTCATGAGTTGGTCATATATTTAGTTATTAATTATTGTTATTTGGTCATTAAATAGTGTTGTTTGGTAGTATATTTAGTTGTTATTTAGTCATTAATTATTGTTAACTGGTCATTTATTTAGTCATTGTTGCTATTAACTACTCATTTATTTAGTCATTGATTGTTGTTAACTGGTCTTTTATTTAGTCATTGATTGATGTTAACTAGTCATTTAAGTAGCCAACGGTTTATGTAGATAGGGAATAGAGGATTCAAACCACCAACCTACTTCGTGTAAGGCAAGTGCTCTTCCATTGAGCTAGCACCCTTAAATAGAATGCTGAATGAGAAATTAGTGAGAAATGGATTGAAAAGAAAGAAAGCCAAACATTAGTGTAAACAAAACAGGGCTATAATTAAATAAAATTACTTAAACTGAAAAAGCACAAAATAATGTGAAACAAAGAAAATCTACATAATCTAATGCAATGGAAATTGTCAATTTTGAAGCTCTAGCTACTGCTAGTAGCTAAACATTCTATCTACAACTTGTCATAGGAGGTAATGACATACTTGTTGTACCATTAAATTCCTCATAGAGTAAGTTTAAAATTTCTAATTCCTAATTAATTCTACATAGACTCATTAGACTATTCTAATAAAACTACATGGAGTCACTGAACTCTTTGAATTTTTAAAACTAAATAGAGTGATTCCATGAATTATGACTCTTCACTAATATCTTTCAAACTAAAACACTTCAAATGTTGATGCAACATTGTTATAAGTGAAAAATTTTCAAGAATCAATAATTGAAGTTATCATGAGGAGACTTGTTAGAATGAAGGCATAAGTTGGCCCAAAAGCAATGCTATAATATTATTTTCCAATCATGTGAAGAAACCAACTGCATCCATTCTTTCCTCAGCAACATCTTTAAATCCAACCTTACATGATCTATGGTGTTTGTCCTAAAGTTTGTACCGACTGCTAAGAACAAAGTTGAGACATCTTTAAGTTGGGATTTATAATTTAGGATTGGTTGTGTAATGGATAAAGAGATGATTACCAATAAACGCATAAAACAATTGATAACATCAAATATTGAGAACAACTTTGGATAACTGTTGGCTTCCTATTTTGACTATTCAGCATCATATTTTCTAGTTCAAGCCTCATGAGATCAAGTACTAGTCAGCCTTATTTAGTGTTGTTTTGTACATGATTATGCCTTTTTGGGAGATCAACATTGCTAGGTTTTGGCAAGTGACTTTTGATTGCTTATTCATTAATTTGCTTAGTTCTTATGTGTATAATGCAACCTTTAATTTTCCATTTAAATACTTGGTCAACTAATGAGTCTTTGTTTCTTTCGTGTAGTGGTATCGGTGCTCAGAAGATATGTTGACCCAACGATTTGGGGGATTCGGTCCATAGTGGAGATGTTTCTCTTGGATTCACATCATCTTCCAGATGCTTATGAAGATTACTCAGGTGTTGTTTCGTGGATGTCCTTTGTTCAAGGAGCTGTTGCTTTCCATCTTTAGCAGTATGTGGATTTTAAGGGATTTGAACTCCCATCTTTGGTTCATATATGCCGAGATAGGTGTAGGGTTGTTAGCTAGATCGATCCTTGCTTCAAGGTCGATTTTACTTCGTATTTTCAGTATAAAATGAACTTTGAAACCCTACGTAAGGATGATACATAGAGAAGACTGTAAAACTCTATTTTTGTCAATAGATCCAGCGTTTATCTTCTTTAAAGCTTCGATTTAAGACTGGGAGGCGTTGAGAGCAGGGCCCACCTTCAACACCAAACCTTTGTACTTAAGTATTGTTTGTTTTGCAGTAAGTGGAGTGATGTTTTATCTTTTGACACTTGTTTTTATGGAATGTTAATGGTTTTGTTCATTTGCGAGTTGAAATGAAATGTATGTCTGCAGAATATTAATTAATATCATTTGCATAATTCAATCTAGCCTGTAGAATAGATTCAGGAGTGGATTTGTATTTTAACCCTCTTTGGTTTTCAGTGAGATATTGCTCATTGATGATTATGATTCTTGTTTAAAGACTCTGCTCAGGGTTATGGCATTTACAAACTGTGTGATGAACCTGATTTGGTTTGTTGTAGAATCGATTTAATGAAGGTTGAGAATAGATTGAAATTTCATATTTATTTTGTTGTCAGCGTTATAGTGACTAGTGAATAGCTCCAATAGTGGTTTAATCCTTTTGATTTTTGAGTTTACAAGACTGTAGGGTATTTTCTGATTGTGTTGTGTGGATTTCAAAAGAATTTGCAGCATTTGTGGAGTTAGCAGAAGATTTGAAGACTTTAGTTTATAGAGTATTTAGGGCTTTTCAGACAACATTTTGCATTGGCCAGATAGGAGTTGGAATCATGTTTTTTTGGTGTTGGATAAAATTAGGAAGAAGAATCATAGTTCATTGATTTATTTCCTAGGAATTGAACACCAATCTCATAGTGTATGTACATGAGAGTAAGTGTGTATGCTTCGAACAGTCCCAATATTCATTGGTGTGCATTTTATAGTCTCAGCATTCTTTTGTGTGCTTTTGTATGCATAGGACGCAGACAGGGTATATTTCGACAGTAGCAGCAAGCCAAACTTCCTTTTGTTAAACTGTTTGTGGACAATTTAGAGTTAAGAGGAAACAGGTTTCATTTCAGCAATTATTTGAGAAATGTTTGTATAGATTTCAGCATCAAACTCTGTAGGGTTAATGGTTGGAGTTTTAGATATAACACAAGGTCATTAATATTGATTGATCATACTCATTTGGTAGGTAAGTTCTCTTCTTAGCAGGCTGTTTGTTCTGAAGAGTAAACCATAATTGCTGTAGCTTAAGATTGTTGTAGTTTAGCATTGTTTTGGAAGATTGTTGTAGTTAAGTATTGCTTTGGAAGATTGTTGTAGGTTACTGTAGGTTATATTGAGTTTGACAGTGAGATAGGGATCAGCAAATTGATATCCTTTTCTTTATGACAGACCTAGGAACTCGTAGCATTGATCATTCAATACAGTAATAGCTTCGTCAATTTCATTTTTGTTTGTGAATATACTAGAATTTCTTGAAGTATGAGCATTGAGACTACTTTGCCCGCACATATAGTGTAGCAGCTCAAAGTATACGTCCTCTGGTCGATATTTAAATCAAGGTAAATTAAATAACATTAATTTTAACCAACATTTTGGTGCCGTTGCCGAGGAGTTGCTCCAAGGTAAGCTGGTATTTTTCTCATTTTCTACGAATTTGTTGGCTATAGGGGTAGATAGGTTTCCTTTACATTACACAACAAGGTGGAGGGGAAACGATAAGACACAAAGACGAATTCACTACAGGATTCCCATGGTGTAACAGCCTGACACATCCACTTTAGTGGGTTGCCCCAAATCCATGTTGTTTCTTTCTCGTAAGTGTGTTTGCTTTTTCACATGTTTGATTCATTTTGCTGCAAAAGTGTGTTTAGCTTTCCTGTAAGGTGTGTTTACTTTATTGCAATTTAATTTCATTCAAGTGTGTTTTTCTTTTTGCAAGTTTTGGTGTGTTTATTCTCCGCAATTTAATTTCACAGCATTTTTAGGTGTGACTAGTTGTTGCAGATTGGAGGAGAAGGGGTGGTAAGACGAACCTGCACATATGTTATAACAGGTTCCTTCAAACCCATTTGTGGCATAGGTATTTCAATTTATTTTCTTATTATATTCAGTAATTGTTTTGATGAGACCCAAAGATAGTAAGGGAAGATTCATTAAAATTCATTCTGATCTTGTTGGAAACAAACCCCCCCCCCCTCACTAACCCTAGGGATAGGAACACCAGCAACGAAACTGAAAACAATAACACTCAAAATTCAGTGGAATTAGGGACCAGACCAGTAGGAACTGAGGTTATACTCAGTGAACAGTTACATTCAGTAGAGATCCCACAGACCCAACAAGCTTCACCTTCAAAGGGATATTCCAACTTGGTGGATATAGTGAACATAGAAAGAGTAAATTCCCTTCTTGGACATACTCAGAATCCGGTGGTTTCTCAAGTAGAATATACCACAGATTTACCTTTCAATATTCAATCTTGGCCTAGGCCAGACCGTTGGGATTTCATTCCATCCCCAAGAAGAGACAAGTTAGGTGTCAATTGGTTTAGGAACCCTCTTGTTATGAGTGATGAGGAAACTGGACACCAGATGGAAGGAGAGGGAGAACATGAGGGACGAACTGAAACAACTTTTGGCTTCCCCATTCTGGATCTTGCACGGGATGTCAGTATGAAAAATATCCCAGCATCTTCATTACCTACATTCTATGGGAAAAGTACTGAAGATCCGGATAATTTTCTATTTGAGTTTGACATCTTATGCAGGAGTTATAATTATCTACAGGATGCACAAAAGTTAAAACTATTTCCAGCCACCCTTAAGGATTCTGCACTTAGATGGTTTATGAGCCTGGGGGAATCCACCATCCGAACTTGGCAAGAGATGAAGAGTGCTTTCCTCATAAAATACTGAGCCTACTGTGGACCTAGAGACTCCCAAAATGATATCTTTAAAATGCAACAGCATGAAGAAGAGAGTCTTGAGGACTTCCTAGAACGATTCTGCTTTGTATTGCAGAAGTCTAAGTATAATACCTTACAGGAGGATGCAGTCAGAACCCTTTTTCTGAAAGGGATTCTGGATGAATATGTGGAAATCCTCAACCTGATGGCCTCAGGTGATGTATCTCATAAATCCTTTGAGGAGATTACTGAACTATGCATAAAATATTCTAGAAGTAGAGCCAAAGCAGGAAAAAGCACAAGGGAAGCTAATTCCTGCATTTCTAGGACAGCAGGAACTAGTGGGATCACAAGAGTTGAATTGGGGAACCTATTAGAAAATTTTAAAAATGACATTTTAGGCACCTTAAGTTCCCAATTTGATGCATTAAAAACAAAGAAACGGCAAGAGGAAGAGGACATAGCAGCATTACACATATTCTGCCCTATATGCAGAAAAAGACACCCTTTGAAAGAGTTCCCTCTTAATACCATTTCAGTCTGTGCTCTTTTCTCTGATAAACATCCTACTAACAATTTCCCTTCTTTACCAGAACTGCAAGATTTTTATAAGCTTAATGTTGAACCTATGGATCCATCATATGCATCAAGAAGGCCTTGGCAGCCTAGACCCCAAAACATGTACCCAGAACCTGTTTTTCCAAACCCTGCATAGTACTATCCCATGTAGCAATCTCAGCAGCCATGGAACCCACAAATGTGGCAAAATTGGCCTTCTCAGCCTACCCAGACCCAACCATGGCAGCAAGGCTGGCGAGGAAAGTCATATGGGGGACCACAAGGACAACCCTATGGAGGAACACAATCAGCAGCCCCTCCTAGTTACTGTCCAATGCCCCCAAATATGCAGCAGCTATTACCAGGCTTTACACCACTTGCACTTCCTTCTATACCCCCAGTTCCACAACAATATCAAAATCCAAACCCACCTCGACCCACGTTGTTGCCAGCCCAACCTATCCCAAACCCTAATAATAGAGCTTCCCAACCTCTTCATAATTCTGAAATTCAAATGGCCCCAACTTACATAATCCATTTAGCTCCTTTACAGGAAATACAATTAAGGTCTGGGAAAACATTAAATAAAACCCCTCCAGCAGTGATTATTCACGAAGAGATTGGAGAAGAAAATGCTGAAAAAGAGATTACAGAGGACGAAGAAGTGCAGATTGCCTCAGAAAACACTCAAGCACTGGGAACTCATTCCCAATCATCTGCTAATCCACAAGTGAATAACAACCCCCCTTATCCAGAGAGGTTATTAATAGAGAAGCCTGTGGTTCGTCCACAGTTTGATTTGGAAAATGAGTTGAAAAATGTTTGTATCAAGATTCCATTACTTCAGGCTATTAGAGATGTCCCTATCTATTCAAAATTGGTAAGGGAACTGTGCTTAAAGAAACCTGGTCAAAAACAGAAAGACCCACCCACGATACATGTTTTAGGCCAGCTGTCCAATTATATTTCAGACTGTTCCTTACCTCCAAAATTTGCAAATCCTGGGAACCCAGTGGTGACCATTTGCATTAATGAGATTCCAATAGGAAACACTCTAGTTGACCTGGGGGCTGCCATTAATGTCATGTCTATGACCACCATGCAGAGACTTCAGTTTCATAATCTCCTCAGACCTACTCCTACTATTTTGGAGTTGGCTGATAGGAGCACAGTCAAACCTGTGGGGGCTTTAGATGACATTATTGTCACAGTAGCTTCTTGGGAGTATCCAGTGGATTTTCTGGTACTCCAAACTAAACACCCAATGGGGGAACATCCTGTTATATTAGGCAGGCCCATGTTAGCCACTGCCAATGCCTTTATAGGTTGTAGAGAAGGCATTTTAACGATATCAAATGGCACCTCTCTACAGAACCTTATTATTTATCCCCCAGCACAGCCTGTATCAGAAAACATGCTATGGCTAGAGAGTCCTTACGGGGATGAGGACGTGGAACAACCCTTACTGTCCATTAGTCAAACTAGAGGGCTGGAAGACCAGACTGAGGATGATATCCTAGAACAATTTGTCTCAGGCACTACTAGTATTGAGTTTCCCCAGTCCTTCTCTGACTTAGACAATGTTTTCACAGAAGATTTTCAAGAACAATACTACCCTTCAGCCACCTCATCATCAGTATTTTTATTCATAGATGAGAAGGTTGGAGCCTCAACCATACCAATGGAGATTAGTCTAGGGAGGTCTTTGTTTATTAATGCAAATCTGTCTCAAGACCAGCAAAATCAGTTAGTTAATTTACTTAAAGCATAGTCTGGGGCATTTGCTTGGATTTATACAGACATGAAAGACATTCACCCCGACACATGCATTCATCACATCTATACGCAGGAAAATATTAGACCAGTAAGGAAACCATAGAGAAGAATGAATCCTGCGCTTAAAGACATTGTGAAGGATGAATTACAAAAATTGTTGGATGCAGATTTTATCTATCCCATTTCTGATAGCAAATGGGTATCTCCGTTGGTGATTGTCCTGAAGAAGGGAGGTAAGTGGAGAATATGTGTTGATTTCCGTGAATTAAACAAAGCAACTCTCAGAGATTACTTCCCTCTTCCCTTCATAGATCAAGTTTTGGATACCTTGTCAGGAAAACAATATTTTTCTTTTCTGGATGGATACAGTGGGTATAACCAGATAAGAATAGCCCTAGAGGATCAAGAAAAAACTACTTTCACCTACCCATGGGGAACTTATGCTTACAAGGTGTTACCATTTGGATTGTGTAACGCTCCTGCCACTTTCCAGAGGGCAGTGTTAGGTATTCTGGCTGATTTAGTCCATGATTGTGTGGAAATATATATGGATGACTTTACAGTTTATGGGAATGATTTCAAGGAAGCCTTAGATAACCTAGAGAAAGTTTTAATTAGGTGCCAAGAAACAAATCTTGCTTTAAGTCATGAAAAGTGTAAGATGATGTTAATTGAGGGTATTGTTTTAGGGCACCACATTTCATCAGAAGGTATTAAGGTAGACCCAGCAAAAATTGAAATCATTACTGGTTTATCTCCAACAGCTACACAAAAAGAAGTCAGAAATTTTTTGGGACATGCGGGTTACTATCGTAGGTTTATTGCTAATTTTACCAAGATAGCAGCTCCACTGCTCAAATTATTAGTCAAAGACAGTGGTTTTTGTTGGGATCAACACTGTCAAACATCCTTTGACACCTTAAAATCAGAATTGTCTTCAACACCAGTTCTGCGGGGGCCAAATTGGTCTTTGCCTTTCCATATACAAACTGATGCTTCAGACACTGCCTTAGGGGGAGTGCTCAGACAGAAAGAAAATCAGTCTTACTATGCCATTTATTTCATCATTAAATATTTAACACCTGCAGAACTAAACTATACAGTAACTGAAAAAGAGTTTCTAGCAGTGGTTCATGCCATCAATAAATTCCGGCATTATATTACTGGTTATGAGGTATTTGTTCATACTGATCATTCTGCTATTAAATTTTTGATGAATAAACCTATAACTAGCGGTAGAATTACTAGATGGTTGCTTTTGCTACAGGAGTTTAACATTACTATAGTTGATAAACCAGGGAAGGAAAATCTGGTTGCAGATTTCCTCTCTAGATTGATTCATACTGATGATAATGTTCCTGTAGATGATACCTTTCCTGATGAACATTTATTTGCTGTTTCTATTAAAACACCATGGTTTGCAGATATAGCCAACTACTTGGTCACAGGGAAAATACCTACCCATCTGTCATCCTATGAAAAACGAAGAATCATACAGCAAAGTGCTAATTACTCATGGGTAGGTAATGACCTCTTTCGAACCGGCCCAGATCTGATTATCAGGAGGTGTGTAAGGGAGGATGAGATGTATGACATCCTTCAAGCCTGTCATGATGGACCCTGTGGAGGGCATTTTTCAGACAAGAGGACAGCATGCAAGGTGTTGTATCAAGTGTATTATTGGCCTACACTTTTTAAAGATGCTGAAAAATATGTACAGGGCTGTGACAGCTGTCAAAGAATGGGGATACCCACTGCTGCTGATGAAATGCCTTTACAAGCCCAGGTACAAATTGAACCTTTTGAAAAATGGGGTTTGGACTTTGTTGGGCCAATCTCACCAATGTCACGGAAGAAGATATATATTTTAGTCTGTACTGACTATGTGACTAAGTGGGTTGAGGCAAAAGCTCTATTGAGGACCACTGAGAAATCAGTCATAGAGTTTATTTATGAAGAAATTTTTACTCGCTTTAGGATTCCTTGTGAAATTGTGACTGACAATGGAGCACAGTTTGTCTCTAAATCAATGAAAGCACTTACAGAACAATATGGGATTAAGCACTATAAATCTTCTCCTTACCACCCCCAAGCAAATGGGCAGGTGGAGTCAACAAATAAAGTGTTAGAATCCATTTTAACCAAAATTGTATAGCTGCATCACAAGGACTGGGCAAACAGGCTACCAGAGGCATTGTGGGCTTACAGAACTACGTGGAGAAATACCAAAGGGTATACCCCATATCAGCTTGTTTATGGGAAACAGGTTCTGCTTCCTATAGAATTTCAGGTGAAGACTTTTCGTACTGCTGCACAATTGAGCCTGAATTTAGATGAAGCTCAGGAGCAGAGGCTGATGCAATTAAATGAGCTTGATGAAATCAGACAAGATGTTGTCCAGCGAACTGTTTTAATACAGAATCAGCGGACTAAGTGGCATGATAAATTTTTGAAGAAGAAAACTTTTGAAGAAGGTGATTGGGCTCTGTTGTTTGACTCATGGTTTAAACACTTCAAAGGTAAGCTTACCACTAGATGGATGGGGCCATATGAAATCATGACTGTTTTTTATAATGGTTCTGTCAAAATAAAGACAATAGATGAAGAACAAACTGCCTTTGTGGTGAATGGACATCGGTTAAAGGTATATCACAAACCTCTTTCCAAGCAAGAGTTCATTCATACCATGAGTCAGCAATCTGGACTAGAGCTGGTAGGTGAAGGAATGACTTCTTCATCTCCCACTCTCTCACAGTAACATTCAATGAATTGTTTTTGTATATATGTACAGGAATTTGTTTTAGTAGGTTTCTTTTTGGAGGATGTAGATGTTCTTTTGAGGCTCAGGATGTTTTGAAAAAAACAACAGGGAAGTCTTTCATTATTATTCCTATTTTCAGCCAATGATTGTTCTTATAAGGACTGTATTAATTTGGATTAAATTTCTGAGTTTCACTGGTAATTAGAATGTCTGTATCAAGTTAATACATGTGTGCTGTTAGGTTTTTCAAACTTGTTCTCATTATTCATATGAGTACTTATCCACCTGGCATTTCCTCCATCAGTGATTTAAGCTTCCAAAGTGGTTTTTGCTTATGAACTTATGGGTTGTTAGGACCATTTGACTTGGTTTCACACTAGATGGAGAGAGGGAATTGTTTTTAGTAACAGCTATGGGCATTAAGTTATTCTTCTGTCAGGCACCATTTTGGAAAAAGGTCTCCAGGACTGAGCAGTCTGTTGGTTATTATCTATTGGCTTCTATAATATCAAATACATATATATACATTTTTGTGCAGCCACTTTATGACTTTCACTTTATACAGTTGCAAAGGTTAGTTGTTCATTTGGGCAAATCTTTACAGGCATGTACAAAGAATACTCTTCCAATTCTGATACCATCCCACTCCTAGATGGTTTTCAGAGCTGCTCCCCCACTCATCTATGCATGAGCAAATCATAAACTTTATCTTTAAGATGAACTTGGGATAAGGGCCTCTGATAGAAAATGGGTGCAAGAGGTTAACCCATCGGGATACTGAACAGGTCCGCTGGCAGCGGGTACCGACCTATGGTATAAACAGGAAAACCCATCAGGGTACTGAACAGGCCTGTTGGCAATGGGGCATCTACCTAGGGAAGAAGCTTCTTAGATGTTACAGTTACCCCACCAGAGTACTGAACGGGCTTGCTGGCAGTGGGTTCTGACTCTAATATCTCCTTTAAAAGCCTCATATATACTTGTCTGTATGAACAATGTACCTATGTAAAGGTAAAAGAGAGGTCATAAGGGTGGTTAAATAAAATTTAAAGAAACTGTTTGAAAAAGTCAGTTGATAGCCAGTTGATAATCATCTCCAGCTACTCTGGATTTTGGTTACCTGATTCTTGTGAAAAAAAGGGGTTTGTGCCTGATATTTTCTGAGTCCTGAACATAGCTGAGAATTTCAGTACTGGTTTTTTTTTGTACTACTCAAACTGTCCTGTGTGAAGCTGAGTCAAAGTGGACCAGTACCCCATTAGCTTATGTTAGTATTCCTCTTGTCTTGTGGCACATGTCCCGGTGGAAAAAGTTCTGTATGGATGACGAGAATGAAGTCTGTAGTTATGATTGAAGTGTGAAATATAGGAGTAAGATTGATTGTTTGTAAATTATAGTTACTTTGTTTTTTTTTGTATTGTTAATAAAAATGGGTTTCATAACACAGTTTAGTTTCCTGTGTAATCAGGTGAAGCAGCAACCTTGAAATGAGGTAATTATGTCACAAAACTGTTGAGGGTCAAGCAAATCTTCAATCCATTTTACTTGTATTTTTAACTCATTTGAGTAGTGTATTTTGGGAAAGCTAATTGTTTTAACATCACTGCTCTGAGTACATTTGTTTTAATAGCACTGCAGCTGCTAAAAATGCTGGTAATTATCACTCCTTCAACATATGCTGGTAATTATTGTTTATCCTTATCAGCCTAGAAGTACCTCTGTATTTTAAACTTGCTGAAGTGCCAAATTGAGTGCCGGATGGAGTGCCGGAATAAAAAATTGAAAAATTGGCATGTTACATGGTAAAGGTAAGAAACGTTGATAAAGGTAATGAACGTTGCATGATTGGGTAAGTCTTAATTGGTATATATTAAGGATTATGATTATTACCAATTGCTTTTGCCTTTAATACGAAGTTTGATGAACTATGGAATTACCATAATAACCTTGGCATTTATTTAATTGATACACCAACGTTTATTTGTAAATCATTTAATGGTGTTAACCTTTGGTAATATTTCATTCTTTATTATCGATTTGCAATCTTTAATAAAATTTATAACATTTATCTAATTCGTAAATGCCAAGAGGTTACGGTGCATTAAACGTGTTATATTATGGTCACCATTTTCTGCGACGTGGATGGTACGAGCCTCGGCTCACAATGATGTCCTCACCACGTCTGCTGATTATTACCACCCTTTACCATAATTCTATCGGGCTGTTTCTAGTTTTTACCCTCGCCAGTGAAGAGAAATGTTGATGAAGTTTTTCATTGCCTGTGAATTGACTATCCGATCTCTCTGCTATTTTGTTGTTTTTCCTTTTCCTATCTTTCACAATGCTTAATCGACATGAACCCTCAGAATATGAGCAGTTGTTAGCCATACGCGAGTTTATAGCATGCAAGGAGATGTTCATTCAGGCTGGGTGGCATTCGTTCTTAACCAATTTACAGGGCCACGATCATGCTGTTTCTTTACAGTTTGCCTTGGGTTTTGACGGGCAGACAGCCAAGGTCGGGTCCTTGGAGTTTTCAGTTACAGAGGAGTCAATTGCATTGGCTACAGGGCTCCCACGCACAGGGGATAGGTGGTTTAAGAATTTTCGGTTGCCATGAAAAGATTATGACTGTGTTTTCAAACCCGAGTTTTTGGCTGTGAAGGGTGAAAAGGGCTTCTCCAAGCTCTAGGTTAGAGATGAATTTCACAATTCCCTGATGATCATTACCAAGCTAATTACCTGTGAAGGCCGATTCTCCACTTACAAAGCTTGTCATTTTCGCCTATTAGCTCACTTTGAGTTCGGTAAGCTTCTGAATTTCCCATTTTATTTTTGGAAGAGCTTGAGTAAGATGGATTCACAAGTTAGGAAGAATCTAGAGCATCCCACTCACAGTCTTTACCATCATGGGCTTATTAAAATGCTTATTTTAGCTGAATTAAAGAAGAAAGACCAGGTATGGGAGCAATTCGTATATGAACTGTCTAATTCTCATCTTAAATCATCCTAGGGGAATGAGTGAGGTGAGCCTTGTATCCCTGATTTAGTGGAGAAAGCTTCCTCTGCAAACAATTATGTACACCAAAATAGTCCCCCTCATGAACCAGTTGTTAAAAGTTGTAAGAAAATTGCCCCATGCCATACTAAGAAGTCTCTCATATCTAAAGGACAGTGTGTAAGCTCTTGGTCTGGGGGAGATAAGGGTCATGAAAACCTGTTTGCTTCATCTAATCGAAGGTTTACTCGCAGCATGGCTGTTAAAGAGGGAAGAAGGGCATCCAAGGGTAAAGAGCCTGTCCATGTTGAATTGTCCTCATCCACTGCTTCTTCTGCCCATGATAACTCTGATTCCCATGACTCTCGTCATCATTCTTCAATGCCTCATCCTATCAGTGAACCTTTGATGGCAGCATCACCTTCAAAATCTAGTTTAAAATCTGCTAAAGCGTCACTTTCCAAGTCAGGTCCAAAGTTTGCTAAATCTCATAGATCTGATACTTCAGCTCAAGGAATTGATTATTTTAAGCAGAAGAATTTTAAACTGACAAAGAAATTGCAAGATTATGTGGGATTGGACCGCCATATTAAGCAGGAAAATGCCATTTTGAAGGCTAAGGTAGCCTCTTTACAGACTTTAGTTGATGATATCATAGGGTCTAATCGCAGTCTTAGAAAACAGTTGAAGAAAAAGGATAAACAGTTTGAGAATTTTATCAGTGTACAACAACACACTGCTCCATCTCCTCGTCAGGTTCAAGTTCTGTTTAATACTTCAGCCTCAGTTTCTGGGGTGTAATCCAAGGCTTCATCATCTATTATAAGTTTCAAATTTTGTTTGTATGAAACTTTCTTGCATAGGGTCATGCAAGATCTTCAGTCTGGGGGAGATGTTGGCTTCCTATTTTGACTATTCAGCATCATATTTTCTAGTTCAAGCCTCATGAGATCAAGTACTAGTCAGCCTTATTTAGTGTTGTTTTGTACATGATTATGCCTTTTTGGGAGATCAACATTGCTAGGTTTTGGTAAGTGACTTTTGATTGCTTATTCATTACTTTGCTTAGTTCTTATGTGTATAATGCAACCTTTAAGTTTCCATTTAAATACTTGGTCAACTAATGAGTCTTTGTTTCTTTCGTGTAGTGGTATCGGCGCTCAGAAGATATGTTGACCCAGTGATTTGGGGGATTTGGTCCACAGTGGAGATGTTTCTTTTGGATTCACATCATCTTCCAGATGCTTATGAAGATTACTCAGGTGTTGTTTCGTGGATGTCCTTCATTCAAGGAGCTGTTGCTTTCCATCTTTAGCAGTATGTGGATTTTAAGGGATTTGAACTCCCATCTTTGGTTCATATATGCCGAGATAGGTGAAAGATTGTTAGCTGGATCGATTCTTGCTTCAAGGTCGATTTTACTTTGTATTTTCAGTATAAAATGAACTTTGAAACCCTAAGTAAGGATGATACACAGAGAAGACTGTAAAACTCTATTTTTGTCAATAGATCTAGCGTTTATCTTCTTTAAGCTTCGATTTAAGACTGGCAGGCGTTGAGGGCAGGGCCCACCTTCAACACCAAACCTTTGTACTTAAGTATTGTTTGTTTTGCAGTAAGTAGAGTGATGTTTTATCTTTTGACACTGTTTTTTATGGAATGCTAATGGTTTTGTTCATTTGCGAGTTGAAATGAAATGTATGTCTGCAGAATATTAATTAATATCATTTGCATTCAATCTATCCTGTAGAATAGATTCAGGAGTGGATTTGTATTTTAACCCTCTTTGGTTTTCAGCGAGATATTGCTCATTGATGATTATGATTCTTGTTTAAAGACTCTGTTCAGGGTTATGGCATTTACAAACTGTGTGATGAACTTGATTTGGTTTGTTGTAGAATCGATTTAATGAAGGTTGAGAATAGATTGAAATTTCATATTTCTTTTGTTGTCAGCGTTATAGTGACTAGTGAATAGCTCCAATAGTGGTTTAATCCTTTTGACTTTTGAGTTTACAAGACTGTAGGGTATTTTCTGATTGTGTTGTGTGGATTTCAAAAGAATTTGCAGCATTTGTGGAGTTAGCAGAAGATTTGAAGACTTTAGTTTATAGAGTATATAGGGCTTTTCAGACAACATTTTGCATTGGCCAGATAGGAGTGGGACTCATGTTTTTTTGGTGTTGGATAAAATTAGGAAGAAGAATCATAGTTCATTGATTTATTTCCTAGGGATTGAACACCAATCTCACAGTGTATGTAGATGAGAGTAAGTGTGTATGCTTCGAACAGTCCCAATATTCATTGGTGTGCATTTTATAGTCTCAGCATTCTTTTGTGTGCTTTTGTATGCATAGGACGCAGATAGGTATATTTTGATAGTAGCAGCAAGCCAAACTTCCTTTTGTTAAACTGTTTGTGGACAATTTAGAGTTAAGAGGAAACAGGTTTCATTTCAGCAATTATTTGAGAAATGTTTGTATAGATTTCAGCATCAAACTCTGTAGGGTTAATGGTTGGAGTTTTAGATATAACACAAGGTCATTAAGATTGATTGAGCATACTCATTTGGTAGGTAAGTTCTCTTCTTAGCAGGTTGTTTGTTCTGAAGAGTAAACCATAATTGTTGTAGCTTAAGATTGCTGTAGTTTAGCATTGTTTTGGAAGATTGCTGTAGTTTAGTATTGCTTTGGAAGATTGTTGTAGGTTACTGTAGGTTATATTGAGTTTGACAGTGAGACAGGGATCAGCAAATTGATATCCTTTTCTTTATGACAGACCTAGGAACTCATAGCATTGATCATTCAATACAGTAATAGCTTCGTCAATTTCATTTTTGTTTGTGAATAAACTAGAATTTCTTGAAGTATGAGCATTGAGACTACTTTGCCCGCACATATAGTGTAGCAGCTCAAAGTATACGTCCTCCGGTCGATAATTAAATCAAGGTAAATTAAATAACATTAATTTTAACCAACAATAACTAGACTGGATCAAGATGATTACAAATAAAGAAAGCATAAGACAATTGATAACATCATATGTTAAGAACAACTTTGGATAACTAAACTGAAGGTGGAGATAATATCATCGATGACTCACGTCCAAAACGAATTAGTAACACACAACACAAACAACTCAATGATGTGTTAGGATAAAGAAAAATGTTCATGTAAACATCCTAACTAGAGATTGTTAGACATTCAATCCACAGTAATGAGCAATTATAAGAAAAACATCATATATGAAAGAATTCATTATCACTGATAGTTTATACTTTTGACAAAACTAGATAATGTTCAAACTCAATTATCCTTTAAACCTGAATCGTGAATGACAAAATTATCGTATTCATCAAAGTACAGTCTTCAGACTTTCCATACTTTGAATCTCGATCCTTCACAATTCAACAACCTATCCGCTAGAACCCCTTCTATTACAAAAATGATATTTTTTATAACGAAGGAAAATAAATAAACTATTTCTCTCTTCCCCAAATATATCTATCACTAAACTAAAAATAAAAGTAGATCCTCAACCTTTAGCGGAAAATATCGAAATGTTGAGAATGGATTTTGGCCAGTGATTTTCTCCATCAAATTCGGGATAGTAATGAATCGAATGTCCATATGGAGTGGTTTTCCATAAATGAAATTTTGAATAAGATTGTTGGATGCTTTATCATTTTTTTTAAATTTTTGGAAACCTAAAATTAGTCTTAACGGCATCAAATTATAATACCATAATTTTAGTAAGAATACAGATACAAATACTATTTAATAGAAAAAAAAATAAGTAACGAAAAATCTAATACAAATAAAATATGGAAGTAGACATTTTATATAAAATATTTTTAATTAAATGTACAACAATATATATATATATAGCTAAACTTATACCATATTTTTAATAAAATATTATATATCAATCATTCCATTTTAAATTTAAATTTTGTTTTTTAAACACATTTTATATAACCAAAATTACTCTTGAATAAAACAAAAATATCATGTTCTTACTATAAGAGAGAAAATTCTTAGTTATTAATTATTTTAAGAACAAAGAAAATAAGTATTTACCACTACTTACATTTGGAATTAATTAATTAATGTTTAAATTGCGTTAGGGTTCACCTTAAATGAAGAATGAGCAATGATGTAACTGGTTTTGGCGCCCTATGGTTTTTTGCTAGTTGTATTTGCATGTAAAGAACCAGATTTATGGGGTTGTCTTCTTTGTAAAGCGCCAAAGTGAGCAAGAGATGCACTTTTGGTGGGCTTGGCCTTATAATAGATCTATTATTGATGGCTGGTTTTTCTGGGTCTCCCAAAATAAATATGTAAATTTTATATTTGCATATTTTTATTTTTATAAAATTGAATTAGGAAGTACAAAATTGAAATATATTTATTTTAGAGTGTTTGAATAATTAAAATTTCGTTTTTTAAAATCAATTTTCAAAATTAGTCCATATCCATATTACACATACATCCAATATTGGAAGAATTCGAATTTATTCGAAATTTCTGTACACAAATGTATTTTTATTTTGATGAATTCGAATTTATTCAAAATTTCTATACACAAAATACCAATACAACCAAATTATGCTACTATATCTATCAAATCTTGATTTTTCTCCTATTTTGCCACCTGTGTGTTTGTTATGTTATATTCTACACAGATCGATCGTCTGATTGAAAACTCATGTATATTTAGCAACTGACAAAATGAGCACTTTGACTTGACACTTGGACATGCATTTAACAGTTAATCTCGGTTGATAATGGAATAATTTAACCCACAATAAATGGGATACTCCCCTCTTTTCCATTGACTGACAACTGCATTTCCATGACAATCTCAAGCACCTGTGTGTATTTCTTTTTTCAACGAAAACTAAAACTGATCCATGTATTTATCGTGGAAGCTTGGATTTGCAAAAAATTAACCGTCTTCATAAACCAAAGTGCTAAAATGCTAAGTTAATGGAGGCGTCCCATTTCCATAAGGGAACTAGGCACATTTTAATTATATGGCCCAACTCGTTGCAATTGCAGGATTGGAAAAACCTCCACCAGGAAGGAAGAGAAACAACCCCAACAATTGTAACATTACCTATGCGGTCTGGATTTCTCCAACGTTTAACTTTTACCAACCTGCTCATAAAAGGAAACCAAAGGTGCAATCAAACAGACCAGATATGTACAATCTGCTGCTGCCATTTGGATGACATCTGACAATTAACTTGATATTTTAAACTTGTTTGAAATTCGAGTGACACTTGATGGAGGCTTGTAATTTGCATTGAAAGAACAATATCCAACCTGCATTGGAGCAACAAACATACCTGTAGTTTATGTTCAACGGTGTTTCAAGATCTGATCTGCGCGTAGTGCTTAGATTTTGGATCCATGATTGTGTGACAAATTTGAGAAGTGGCGGCCATGTCAAAACCTCTGGTTGAGTGGATACTCTATGTTCAAAGCCTATTTAACTTTTTTCACTTTTTTCAGAACACAAAAAGGTGGATAAAGTCCGAGTTAACATGGCTAAATGTTCCACATCGATAATATGGAAATGGTCTTTAAAGACTCAATATATATGTTTTGTTTTACGTGTCAAACATTTCATTAAGAATTCAACCAAGACCTTTATCATGGGAGGAGACCTTTAATATGGGAGGTAGAGGGATCTTTTTGGAGTTCTATATTAAAAATGTGTGGGAATAAAATAACAAATATTTTACCTTTTTAATATATAGTTTAAAATCCAAAATTTTAAATAAAATTAAACTATTAAAACTTATTATTATTTTTATTTTTAGCAAGGATTTTAATTTTTACAAGTACATCTTCAAGATGAGGTCAAAGAGTTGAGGACGAGAAAATATGGGATTTTCACCATGAATCATTAATAAATAAGTATGTATTGTAGAGAAAGATGAGGATAAATCACAAGGTGTCAGCAAGTTAAAGAATTTGATATAAGGAGAATTGATCAGGATGATACAAAGACTCAAGACTTTTCTAAAAAAATGCAAGTGGGCATTCTCCTGGCGAAAGATGAGGTTCATATTTACATATGCGTTGATGGACTGTAAGTTTTTTTATCGAGCGGATCTTTGTACCAACATATGGAAAAGGTCTCCACAACCCAATTTTACCAAACTCTAGAAAAAAGACATGGGATTTAAAACAAAGAAGAAACAATGTCTTTCCCCAATTTCCTACCTAGCTATAATTTTTCAATGTCTAGTCTACCTGAACTATCATCTCCAATTTAGAAGATCTTGAATGCTCAACTCTCTAAATCCTCCAGTAGAGATATGAGGACTAACGGATTGAGTAAACTCAATTTTAAATAGTAGTTTTGAAGAAGGAAAAAGTGGGTTCACATTTTGTTTGAAGCTCCATGAGAGAGGAATATAATGGAACTTGTAGTTAATTCCTATCAGTTGTTGTCACTATACCATTGTTTTTTTTATATGTCAAACTAAGGACAAAAAAACACACATGCTCTATGCTACTTTTCTAGTTTATAGCAATGAGAATTACCCTCAACAACTTAATGATGAGATGTAACGCTTCCCATAGTTTCATATAGCCACTTGTTCACACTATTTTTCCTTTCTAGAAGGTTGAGTATGTTGTTGCACTCAAAGAATTAAAAAACAGATAAAAAACCTAGTGAATTGTTGATTATGACAACAAACATGTGTTGTTTATTGTAAAATTTCGTCTTGTGACAACATAAGAGGATTGCAACTAATACAATCAACACACTAAAAGTGGATTGTAAGGTGGTGATGATCATCAAACATGATCTAGATGATTAGCCCATTCAAAGAGTACAAAATACAAATATTGCTTAACAGTAGCATACTTCCCCTCAACATGCAACTTCCAAAAGAAATCAAAAGTTTAATTTATATTTGGAAGTTATGAGTACACCTTATGCATAGTTCAGGACATCCGACATTAGAAATGGATGCATGTAATTAACAACTGTTCGACAATAAAAATATAGAAACAATTGACTTTTAATTAAATACAATCCAGGCATCCCATTGACTCAACAAAATTACTTTAAAAAACAAAATGAAAAGAACATCAACTATTTTGTTCTTCAACATTTGATACGCAACAATTAGCAAGTACTAAAAATCTAATGAAATCATTTAAAAAGTAAATATAGCTATTTTTTTTTAGGGTTCTTCAAATACTCCAAGATTGAAAACAATATCGTTTCTCATTTCTCCCCTTGTAATGGCCATGCTTACATGTGTCCAACACCCTCGACTTCCTCTAGCTATGAGGTTTCAATTCACTAAGTATAATCCAAGGATCATGGGAGCCTTGAGAGTCTCAATCAAAGATTCATCCATGGAGGCATTTATGTTTCCTAAGCTTCTCAATGGGAATCCATCCAATACATTTTTTTAATACAGTAGACATTGAACATGTGAAACACGACATTATGAACACCCATGAATTTTGTCATGTCCCCATCCAAATAAGACTACATACAAATAATGTTTCACCAACCTATTAGTTCCCTAGGTTGAGGTGAAGACATAAATTTTGTAATAAGGGAGATATACGGCCCAAAAGGACCTTGGTTTAGCATATTCACATTAAAATGGGTCACATAAATAATAATTTTTAATAAAATAAGGTGGGATTGGTTCATGGAGACAATTGGAATCTTGTGGAGTCTTTGAGTGACTAGATTCCCCCACACTCTTTCCAAGAGCTTCATCCAAATCCAAACCCATGTGGAATGTAACATTCTTGGAGGGTGATGTGGTGTCACATTGGCTATCATGAGCCAAGGAATTCGAATTAGGAGAGGAGAGTAACTCCCATGGAAGATGAAGAGACTAAGAAGACAATGTGTGCCACTTGGAAGGAGATTCCATGCACTCTATGACAAATAATGATGAAAGATTTTATGATAAATATGACAAATTCAGACTTTATTGTAGACCTATGAAATTTTTGACATGAAATGGAAAAAAATAGCCACCAATAGGGCACATTTGGGAGTTAGAGGAAGCCATTCGAATTGGGGAAAGAATTGGAGCATGAAGGAGAAGACAAGTGTCATAGATGTTACTAAACGACTAAAATGAGTTGGATGAAACCCATGGGGGGAAATTAGACCTTAGGAGGCATCATGAAGTTAATAAAATGATGTCATGAGGAAGAAGAATAGTTTTTTATCATTAGTTAATTGCCCTTTATCATTTTGGAGAGATTTTGCTTGTCCATTGCACGATGAGTGTTCACTCTCCCTTCTTATGAATCAATTTCGAGGGAGTTGGATTCCTTTCCAAGTTCGATAATAGAGAGGTCATTCAAAACTCTCATTGGAGTTGAATGAAGTTGTTTAGTTGCAGGTTGAATGTCCATACAACTCAAGTTCTCATCTATCTCCCTATTCTCCCATTCCTTCTTCTCCATTCCCCCATAATCTCATGTGATGGTGCACTTGTTGGAGTGGTGATTGTGCCTTGATGAATATATTTAATGCCCAAGATTGGTTATATCATGTATGGCTCTGTACTGTTATGTCCATATGCTCTGTAATTTGAAATATAAGAAATCCATGTGTGAAAGGCTTGCTTTCCCAATGGGGGATTCATTAATGAGGCAATATCATATCACATCCATTCATATTGGAGGTTTGAATACTCCTAAAAACCTCAAAAATATATTGCCTCATATTAAGGGGTTTAGGGGGATTTTTAATTTGACATAGTAATATAAATATTGTGGGTTATTTTATTTGGGTGGGTTGAGTAATAACTTTCAAATTTTTGGATGGATTCATATATATAGCTTCTTCTTCATATATCTAGAGGACATCTATAGAGACATGTCTTCCCACCATTTTTTCCTGTATCTCACACAAGGTTGTGCCTTATCAAAGTCCTCATTGATTCCTCTCAGTGACCTATATGAAATGTTTTGGCTTGGTCTACTAATAGCCATGATATCCTAGTGTGGCTTACAGCCGTCAATTGGGGCCTCGATTACTGATTTTTTTAAATATTAGATTGGTATGTGTGTGTGAAATATAATGTTTTTTATATTTGTTTTATGATATTGTTTTTTAAATATTTAATATTTATGTTGAATAGAGTTTTATGTAATATTAAGTAAAGTTACATTTAGAAAGTGATTGTATACAAGATTGTCAATTAAGGTAGAGGAAAGTTATCACAATGGATAATAATATTTCATTAGGACTTAACTTTTTTTCAATGGATTGTTACAAGTTTTTAAACATGCTTTAAAAAAAATAATACATTTTCCCCATGAATCGATACTATTTATTTGTTGTAGTTTGTTCTTAGCAAAAATCAAGTGTTTTTTTCACATCTTGTCTCAATAAATAAGTTACAGTGTAATGTATAGAAGTCCATCCGCGAAAGGGTTTCAATTTTACATTTTTATAGAGTTTAATTTATTAAGATTGTAGAAAACATGAGCTCTTTGTGGTTATATTTGTATTTACATGATATAAAATTGGTTGATCTGAAAGTTGTGGTGTGAAACATCTGCAAATTCTCTTCTTTTCTAAGCATTGCATTGATTATTGGACTATTAGTCATTTACATTATTTGTAACATTGATCTCTTGACTTGGTTTTCTTTTACGCATTTTTCCTTCCCCATTACTATTTTGTTGGGTCTTCCACTGTATCCAATGCTACAAATTGATATGTCGCCCCTACAATCCTGGTGGGGAAATTATTAGCATTATGCTATTGTTTTATTTAGCATCTTATTTTCTTATACTAGTATGCACTAGGGTTATTGTTTGTACAAAATGATAATATGATATAAGGGGGGTGTTAAAAATGGGTTGATAAAATTGGATACCTACAATATCTTGTAAAACTAGGGGTTTTCTTAATTGGGAAGGTATATTGGGAGGGGGGTTCAACAATACAAATTTAAGAGTAATTTTCCAATATTTAGTGAAATTAGGGATATTATTTAATATCCTATGGATGATCATGCTATGGAACAAGTTCATTGAGTGAACCCCCTATGGTTTTCCCATGCTCTTGAATACCTAGTTTTCATGAATTTGGCTTCAAGCTTTAAAGAGTTTTATATCAAATTTGTATGAGGATTTTTATATGAGTTTAATGCTATTGGGGAAAGTAATTTGTATTATTTATGTGTCCATTATATTTCATGTTACTATCTCAACCATTTATTCTATTGTTCATGTGCCAAAATTAAGCTAGTAATGTAATTTCCCCATAATCGATTTCCATTAAAGTTACCATACAAATGTCGTGTCGCAAAAATCAGTTTGAAAAGATTAATTACCATGAATAATGACATAAATATATGATATTCATCCCCATAATATTTTCTGAAATTTTGGAGGGTCGTATTGCATTTGGAGAGACAAAAGTGTCATCTACCCTGGGGAGTTTTAACGTCAATTTCCTAGTGTTTTTCTCCTTCTTTCCATATGGTCAAAAGCAAGTGGAAGAAGCATTTGGAAAGTGTATTAGAATTCATAATATGAATTAGGATTTCCTAATACCCCTCAAGCTCTTCCATGCAAAATTTGAAGTCATTTGGGTGCATTTGGGTATACTTGGGTTTCACTAGTCTAAATCTAGAAATTGGCCAAATTCGTGCAAATTTGAATATCATGTCAAAATGAGTTTTCGTATTCAAACATTTAGTGTATAAGGTATGTTATGATGTTTTAAATCCATCATGGTCATTCCATAATAAATTTGGAAAGGTTTAGTGGTATTTGGAACCAAACTAAGAAACACTAGTTTACTACTTTTTCCTAGTTTCAAAATTAGACCAAGTATTGAAGGAGGAGGTATGTGAACTGTTTGTGAAAAGTACTAAGAAAAACCATATTAAGAATCCACATATATCAGGTTTTCAATCCTATAAGAACCTGGTGCAGCTGCAACTGTTTTCCCCAAATTTCTCAAATTTTGGTCCCCTCCTCATGATTTAGCGTTGTTTTTAATTGTTTGATCCTTGAACGTTTTTTGGACATGCTTTAATTTTGAACGATTTGTTGAAGATTAACTCTCGTATTGTTTTCAGAAGTTGCTTTTGTTTGGAATTGTTGTGGATCATAGATTTTAGAATTTGTTTTGCTGAGTTAAAGATGAATCGGATCAGGTGTTTTTGGAAAATGTTGTTTCAGAGGCGAAACAGTTTCAATCGCTGCCAAATTTAAAGTTTTTTTTGTCACTGAGATCGGAGGCTGTTGTCCTTTTTGCTTCCGCCGTTGCGGCTCCCAAAGTAGATAAGCACCCAAAATGTGAAGCGCTCTGCTCACCGATGTGTGTTGGTATTTTAGTCGCATGACCGTAGTCTTATCTCTTCCGCCATTGCAGCTATACAAAACGCTCATCTCCCGATGTCAATGTCTTTCCGACTTTCGATTGGGAGCTTTCCCGCTCACATTTTAGGTCATATTTTTTCCGACTCCTATGGGCCCATGTGTTTTCGCATCACCCGTCACCTGTTAAGATCTGCCATTGCAGTTGTAAATGGGTCTACCCTGCCAATGTTAGCATTCTAAACCACTGATGAGTTTTCGTTTTCCATCATTGGTTTTTTCTCTCGAACCCGTAGATGAACGAGATAGTGGTGTCGGCACTTGTGAAGGTCCTCATGGCCGTAATACAGTACATGAATTTTCTTGATGATTAGTTGTGGTGGTTGATATAATTTAATGTTTTGTTTTTAGAATGTAATCCCAATGAATGATACACTTTGATTAATTGCAGGTGGACTCAAGGGATTTTTCAGAACACCGCGGTGCGAAGACAGAGCTGGGTAGTTTTGACAAAGGTCGAACCGTAACTGACAGGATCGCAAGAAGGGTAAAACGAAAGAAAAGACAAAATGAATAGCGACAAAGGCACAGACCCGAAGGACCTATCAGTTACTAATCAGATCATGAATGCGCATAGAAAGAAAATGCGAATATGAAACGTTTTTGAGGGACCGAAAGGTCACATGTTCAGGCGCAGCCCAAGCGGTCTGCTATTTTAGTTTAAATATCTAAAAGATAGAACTAAAAGGGGATTTTTCCCCCAAAAGACTTGTAACTATTGGCTTGTAAGAGGAACTATTTCGTTTTACAACCAGAAATTGCAAATTATGCCTGTTGGAGAAAGTGCTAAGTGGAATGTATCAATGTTATCAAATGAGCAATGTTGAATGGGAACTATTTCGTTTTCAAGTGTGTTTCATTAGCTGTAAAAATGTTCTAACTTCCTGAACCTATGTTCTTGTTTGAATGTTCTTCAGTATACTTTGTGATGTCTTCCACTATGAGTAATGGGATTTTTTAACTGTTGATGAGCTATCTTATCATGTATACTTTCATTCATGTTTATATGTTTGGTCATAAAAGTAGCTATCTGTGATTTTCCATAACACATGGACAGGAGTACATTACTCATGAATTAATATCCAGCTCTCTAGAGGTAGTTTAGTTAGTATTCATTTCCTTGTAATTTATGTGATTTAGATGTTTGTGAGTTCTAAGACGAGAGGTAAGAACCTATGCATCACGTTGTGACTACTCCTTGCATCCTTATCACCCTGCATTGTTAATTAGGCACGTACATTTCATTCTTTAAGTCAAAAAAATACAAAAGCATATGGTGTACCGGGCTGCAACCGATAAACCCTTTTGTTACTTGACCTACGGTAGTCGGACCGCAAACTAGATGGATTCCCTACACCAAACAGTCACGGGCTAGTTGGGAACGTTGAATGGGGAGAATCCCTTGCTGTTGTTGCCTACGAATTTCTAGGCCTCAATAGTTTCTGGTGCTAGAAGGAGGGCCTCCAGTGCATGGCTAGCCGAGGAAACCCGTTTTCCCGAGATTATTCCACCAGTAACAGTTCTGAAAGAAGTGGGCTTCATAATCCAATTTCGAAAGAAAGAAGTAGAGAGCATTTGTTTTCTGTTAACAACGAGTTTGTTAATAATCTGAGAAGACACACCAGGGCATATGTGAAGAATATTGGAGGATTACCGATCATCCCTGAATTGCCCAGAAGAGAATATAAAAGGAAAGATCGTCCTATATTGGAAGACTCAGTGCTGGTTGAGGATTGGTAAGAACTTGTAGAAACAACCTTACATGAAGCTGTACTGCCTTTGAATCAAGAAGGCCCAGATACTCCTCACAGTTCTCCTGCTCACACTCCTGTTTTCTCACCTCCCCACTCTCCACCTAGACTCATGGCAGGTGTTAACTCCAATCAACCACCCAACCCACTAAATCCACCACCTGCCTGGAGAGCCAGATCACCTTTAAACATGACACCTCCGTTACATGATTTACCTCAATCCTTTGAAAAGATGCTGCCCAAATTCGACCCAAGTGAGAAGATACTAGTAGATGACCACTTGCAAGGTTTTTACTTGGCAATAGAAGGGTTAAGGGCTGGGGATCATGAGGATGTAGTTTGCAGACTATTCCGGCACACCCTTAAAGGAGCTGCTGCATCATGGTATGTTGGGTTGCCTATGAACTCTATCTCTGATTGGGATACGTTCAAGAGAATTTTCAGAAGTAAGTGTGCAACTCAAAAGAATCATGCTGCCCTCATGAAAGGACTATGCACCTTGAAGAAAGAGAGAAAGGAGAAGGTGCACAACTTTACTCAAAGATTTGCAGCATACCTCAAGAATTTTTCTGAAGCTGACAAACCTTCAGATAAAGTCCTGATTGAATATTATACTTCGTCTTTAGGACCTGAGCTGGCCATGTTCGCCAAAATAAAGGCCAAGCCCACATTGGCAGAGACGTATGACAAGGAAAAAAAGGTAGAGGCTGAAAGAGAAAGTATTGAATATTATCCAGAACGATTAGGAGAGAAAAGTGTGGGAAGGAAAGCCTTGTTGTTCACTAAGCCTAAGGAAGAACAATGACCAGATTTTGAGAGTATGGAAAAAATGATGCAGAAGCTTTCTAACAGAATCATAGACTTGGAGAAAGAAGAGGAAACTCAAAAGTTCTACAAGCCCTATTACAAGAAAAGAGAGGATAACAATCAGTCCCAACCTCCTCCGCACAATTCAGCATCTATGAATTTAACAGAGGTAGGAATGGACAATTTTTGCACGTTCCACCAACAGCCCCACTCTGAAAAGAATTGTCCTCAATGGATAAACTCAATGACATTGGTTATGAATCAGTTGTTGGATTCTAAATTAATAGAAGAGGGAGATGAAGAAAAAAAGGACAGTACCACTTCAACGAAAGAACAAGAAGATGAGACCATGGTTTTGTGGAATTCTGTTTCATTATTTGATGCTGAAGAAGAAAAGAATTAGGGTTACAAGGACGTCATGGAGACCAACGTAACAACAAGGAGCCAAGGGTCAGTTAAAGAAGACCGTCTCATACTCCCGAAAATCAAAAGGCTGCAGAAAAATGTTAAAAAATTTCAAAATAATTCCTCAGCTAATAAAGTTCCTAAATTCACTATTACCATCCAAGATCCTAGGCAGAATGATACGCTTGCCAAGTCAAATGAAGAAAAAATGAATGTGAATAAGACGCACCCTATTGAACCGCAGATGGATTATGACATCGTGGAAGATATAAATAAGGTAAAGGTGAAAGTTTCACTATTCGAAATGTGTAAAGTGCCGCAACAAAAAGAAAAACTATTGAAAGTGCTTGAAGCATTGGATGAGAGTTTTCCCTCTGAAAATCAACTTAAAGAAGAGGAAGAAATCGAAGAAACCAGCATTGGAGGTAATTCTAAGAACAAGCATCCACCTTTCCTCCTCACTTTTGAAATTTTTAATCACAATGTACATAACTGCCTGGTAGACTCAGGGGCATTGGTTAACGTCATGCCAATATCAGTCTGCAAAAAGATAAATGGGCAGCCTAAGCCATCCACTTGGAGGGTGGTTCAGTTGGACAGGACGAATGTAAAGTTAGTTGGTGAGATGGAGGATGTCCTAGTCCACCTGGCTTCAAATGATAAAGTGTGCCAAGTTATTGATATCGTGGTGGCCGACATACCAGACACCTATGGTCTTGTTCTGAGCAGAGATTGGTCGGCCAAACTAAACGGATATTTTGCCTCTGATTGGTCGCACCTGTGGCTGCCATATAAAGGAAGCCCGAACCAAATTAAAATTTTGAGGGAGCCTCACATGAAATACAACATTACTCAACTTGAGGACCAGTGGATTCTGTGTTGGGAAATTATTTTATTGAGTTGGAACCAAGAAATTACCAAGCGGAAGAAGCCAGCAACACGTCAGACACCCAGCCTGATCTCCTTCGATTTTCACAGGCTGATGAAATCGACTGTAAAATAGTAGACTTAGCAGTAGGAATTGATTCGCAGACAGTAGTTAGTGATTTCTGGACATTGTTTTTTGATGGCTCTAAGACGTTAGAAGGGTCAGGGGCCGGCTGTGTCCTGATCGACCCCCAGAAGAATAAACATTTTCTTTCATGTAGATTAGAGTTTGAATGTATGAATAATACAGCTGAGTATGAAGCATTGGTGCAAGGCTTAAGGAAAGGAATCGAATTAAAGGTAAGTAATCTAAAAGTTTTTGGAGATTCTGAGATAATTGTGAAACATATCCAAAATCAAATACATTGTGTTTCTCCTCACTTAAAGGCTTATCAAAATGAGGTATGGGATCTACTCAAGCGTTTTAATGCATTTAATATTATTTCAATTCCAAGACTTAAAAATGCAGCTGCTGACTTATTAGCCACATCAGCTACTAGGCTCGTACCTACTACTAATCGATGCTCTGTTGAATTGCTTTTCAGGCCCTCAGTCCCTGACATGATTACCAACTTACGAGTGTTCGACGATGATCAGCAGATTATAGAATGCTTAACCAATGACGAGGTATTTAAAGGAGTGATTATAGATGATGAAGAACATCAGGCTGAGCTGAAGTATGATAATTTCATCCCTAAAGGAGTCAGAACCTTAGAAAGAATGTTCGATCTAAATGAAAAATTTAGAAGACCAACAAACGTGAAGACTCACAGCTCATCTCTACAGTTCGAGCTGATAAATTTGGGGACTGAGACAAATCCTAAATATGTGAATCTTGGAAAATGTTGTTCACCAGCAAAAAGAGATAAGTTCATCAGTCTTTTTAATCAATATAAAGATGTGTTCGCCTGGACTTACGCAGATTTAAAGACATATGACACCAGCATCATCCAACATGTTATCCCAATTAAAGTTGGCGTCAAACCTTATCAACAACCTTTCAGGAAAATGCATCCCAAATTGGAACCTTTGATTCAGAATGAAGTTAAGAAATTATTGGATGCTAGGATCATTTTTAAGGTCAGACACTCTGAATGGGTCTCAAATTTGGTGCCAGTGAGGAAAAAGTCTGGAGAAATCAGGCTATGTGTGGATTTTAGGAATTTAAACCGCACTTCAGATAAAGATAACTATCCTGTGCCACCCATGGAGCAACTACTACAAATGGTTTCAGGTTCTGAATTATTCTCGTTATTAGACGGTTTTTCTGGCTACAATCAAGTATTAGTTGCTGAAGAAGACAAATTCAAGACAACATTCAGGACCAGATGGGGAACCTTCACTTATAGAAGAATGCCCTTTGGGCTTATAAATGCTGGAGCTACGTTCCAGAGGGCTATGGACATAGCTTTTCGCGGATTGATTGGCCGTAGTGCTGTAGTGTACCTTGATGATATTATGATATTCTCAAAGAGGAGAGAAGAACATGCATTTCATTTAAGGCATATTTTTGAACGCTGTCAGAAATATGGCATCTCACTCAACCCCAAGAAGTGTGTGTTCACGGTCACGCAGGGCAAGTTGCTGGGTCACATAGTTTCAAAAAGGGGAATCTCTATAGATCCAGAGAGAATTAAGGCCATTGAACAAATCCCCTTGCCCCATAGTAAAAAATGGATGCAATCATTTATGGGAACAATAAACTTCGTGCAAAGATTTGTGCCAGACTTTGCTCAGATTGTCAAACCTTTGCAGCAAATGGTGAAGCAAAGTGCACAGTTTAAATGGAATGAAATTGAGAAGAATGCATTTAGCAAGATCAAAACTGTTGTTGCACATGCACCCTCCCTAAAAATCCCAGATTTCGATAAAGATTTTATTCTATACACTTTTGCATCTGATGATTCGCTAGCAGCTGTGCTTACTCAAAAAATAAGATGGGGGGGATGAATTCCCAATATCTTTCATGAGCACTAGTCTACAAGGGGCTGAATTAAATTACCCAGCTATTGATAAACAAGCTTATGTAGTATTCAAAGCAGTGAAACAATCCAGGCCCTACATATTAAAAAATTGAACCAAGGTGATCGTCCCATACCTAGCTGTGAGGTCCCTTTTTGTACAGAAAGAGTTAGGAGAAAGAAGGGGAAATTAGGTAACAACTCTTCAAGAATATGACCTCGAATTCAAGCCAACTTCTATAGTCAAAGGGCAGGGGTTGTGCAAACTGATGACTGAAAATGGGAACAATGACGAACACGCCTGGGAAGACGAGGCTGAATTACATTTGATGGATGTATGTCCTTTGTTCACAGCCCCCAAGTCTTGGTATAGAGACCTCGTGCATTACCTTCAAGCAGGATTGTTGCCAGAACATTGGAATTCTAAGCAAAGAAGAGCGTTGCGTCTTAAATCAACTTCCTATCAAATTGTTGAAGGAATATTATTCAGAAAAAAATTACGATGGAGTTCTTCTTAGATGCTTAGAGAAAGAGGATGCACAGAAAGTAATGACAGATTTGCATGACGGGCCTGCTGGGGGACATTATTCGAGAGATACTACAGCTCACAAAATTCTCAAAGCCGGTTATTATTGGCCTACTCTTTTCAAGGATGTCCAGGCACATGTCAGGAAGTGCGATATTTGCCAAAGGTGTAGTGGAAGACAATCTAAGACAACAGCACCACTGAATCCTGTAATGATCACGAAACCGTTCGAGCAATGGGGGTTGGATATTATTGGGGAAGTAAAGCTGAACTCCTCCCTACAACACAAGTACATTCTAACCGCAACCGATTACTTCACTCGTTGGGTTGAAGCCATCCTGTTGTGCAAAATAAATGAGGACACGGTCATCAGCTTCCTGCAGGACCATATCATGACCAGGTTTGGAGTTCCAGTTTCTGTAGTTTTTGATAATGCTACTTACTTTTCATCGATTAAATTAAATTCTTTTGCTCATGAAAAGGGAATAAAGTTGCATTATTCTGCTAATTACTATCCACAAGGGAATGGCCTAGCTGAGTCTACTAACAAAAATCTGATTAGAATTTTAAAGAAGACTGTGATAGAAAACCAGAGGAGTTGGCACTCAGCACTACCGAATGCCCTTTGGGCCGATAGAGTCACCCCCAAGTATTCAATAGGAGTGTCTCCGTATACTCTGGTGTATGGTAAAGAAGCCATTCTTCCCCCCAACATCATGCTACCCTATTCCATAATAGCTCAAGAGTCTAGAGGGTCGGATGATGAAGTTTTGCAAATGAGGATATACAATCTCCTAAAAGCAGAAGAGGCTCGATCTAAAGCCAGAGAGCGCTTTAAGCATTAGCAAGAGGTAATAAAGAGATGGTTCGACAAACATAAGGCAGGAACAAAATACTTCAAGGTGGGATATTTGGTTCTCAAGTGGGATCACCCCCATGATGAGAAAGGAAAACACATGAAATTCCAGTAGTTGTGGGTAGGTCCTTTCCAGATTGCGGAAAAACTTGGCCCTTCCACTTATAAGTTACAAGATCTGCAAGGGTGGAAAGAGAACTTACCAGTAAATGGTTTAGTTCTCAAGTCTTATTTTTCCTGAGTTGTATTTGTCTTCTTCTATCTTGTATATAAATAATCTGGCTTGGCTATCTTTTTGAGTCTTTGGGTCATGAAGTTTAGTTTTGTTTTAGTTTAAATTTTCTGTTTGATTTTAATAAAAAGAAGCAAGCTTTGGTTGCATGGAGAGCATTAGAATTCTGGACTAACTAAAACCCTTGATTATAAGGTTGTGTATTATGGTTTTATCTGATAGAATTTCTCCTAGTTTAGCAGTTTTCCTAAATGGCTATGAACGCATTGAAGTCCTACTTAATCCCTGTAAAGTAACTCAAGATTAAAAGGTCTGGAATACTATTTCAAGGCTCCATCCATCTCACACTTAAAAATGTCCTAGGGGGTGACAACAAAAGACCCATGGAAAGGAAGCAGGGTAAACAGTATATTATATAAATGATCCCATGCCAAGAATTGAAAGCCAAAAGGCTAAGAAGAGTCAAAACTCCTAAGAAAGCAATATGTATCAAAACAAAGTACTAAATCACATAAGTATAAAATTGCCAAAAGTTCTTCTCCGTCCGTGAGCTAAAAATTACATACATCTCTCACACAAAAGGCCACTATGGATAGAGGAGCCTGAATAAAATTCAGAAAGAAAGGCATGAGGAGGACTCAAAAGGGAAAAAAGTCCCAAAGCACAAAAAAAAGTGCAAAATGGCATGGGAATGAGGAACAAATGAATACTTTTGTTTACCATATGTTACGATCCTGTGGTGTCCAAGCTGGAAGCTGCCCGAAGACAGAGGCAAGAATGAAACTCACATTTCTAGCCTCGAAAGAGTTATCTTGACTTTAAAATCTTGGTTTCCATTTTCCTAAATTGGACTACTCTCAATGATTCAAAGTTCATATATCTGCCATTTGGGAAATCCACACATCTAGAAAAATTCAACATGTTGGTTTTATTGTTAAACAGTCTGTTACTTAAGGAAGAATTTGTCCAGAGATCCAAGTTCACCAGGTAGTCGCCAATTGTTGCAGCTGCAACTTTTTTCCCCAAATTTCTCAAATTTTGGTCCCCTCCTCATGATTTAGCATTGTTTTTAATTGTTTGATCCTTGAACGTTTTTTGATCATGCTTTAATTTTGAACGATTTGCTGAAGATTAACTCTCGTCCTGTTTTCAGGAGTTGCTTGTGTTTGGAATTGTTGTTGATCGCAGATTTTAGAATTTGTTTTGCTGAGTTAAAGATGAATCGGATCAGGTGTTTTTTTGAAAACGCTATTTCAGAGGCGAAACAGTTTCAATCGCTGCCAAATTTAAAGTTTTTTTGTCACTGAGATCGGAGGCTGTTGTCCTTTTTGCTTCCGCCGTTGCGGCTCCCAAAGTAGCTAAGCACCTGAAATGCGAAGTGCTCCGCTCACTGATGCGTGTTGGTATTTTAGTCGTATGACCGTAGTCTTATCTCTTCCACCATTGCAGCTGTGCAAAACACTCGTCTCCCGATGTCAATGTATTTTCGACTTCCGATTGGGAGCTTTCCCGCTCACATTTTAGGTCATCTTTTTTCCAACTCCGATGGGCCCAGGTGTTTTCGCATTACCTGTCTCCTGTTAAGATCCGCCATTGCAGCTGTAAATGGGTCTACCCTGCCGATGTTAGCGTTCTAAGCCACCGATGAGTTTTCATTTTCCATCATTGGTTTTTTCTCTCGAACCCATAGATGAACGAGATAGTGGTGTCGGCACTTGTGAAGGTCCTCATGGCCATAATACAGTACATGACTTTTCTTGATGATCAGCTGTGGTGGTTGATATAATTTGATGTTTTGTTTTTAGAATGTAATCCCAATGAATGATACACTTTGATTAATCGTAGGTGGACTCAAGGGATTTTTTAGACCACCGCGGCGCGAAGACAGAGCTGGGAAGTTTTCAAAAAGGTCGAACCGTAACCGACAGGATCGCAAGAAGGGTAAAATGAAATAAAAGACAAAATGAATAGCGACAAAGGAACAGACCTGAAGGACCTATCAGTTACTAATCGGATCATGAATGCACACAGAAAGAAAATGGGAATATGAAACGTTTTTGAGGGACCGAAAGGTCACACGTTCGGGGGCAACCCAAGCAGTCTGCTATTTTAGTTTAAATATCTGAAAGATAGAACTGAAAGGGGCTTTTTCCCCTGAAAGACTTGTAACTATTGGCTTGTAAGAGGAACTATTTCGTTTTACAACCAGAAATTGCAAATTCTGTCTGTTGGAGAAAGTGCTAAGTGGAATGTATCAATGTTATTAAATGAGCAATGTTGAATGGGAACTATTTCATTTTCAACTGTGTTTCATTAGTTGTAAGAACGTTCTAACTTCCTGAACCTATGTTCTTGTTTGAATGTTCTTCAGTATACTTTGTGATGTCTTCCACTATGAGTAATGGAATTTTTTAACTGTTGATGAGCTATCTTATCATGTATACTTTCATTCATGTTTATATGTTTGGTCATAAAAGTAGCTATTTGTGATTTGTCATAACACATGGGCATGAGTACATTACTCATGAATTAATATCCAACTCTCTAGAGGTAGTTTAGTTAGTATTCATTTCCTTGTAATTTATGTGATTTAGATGTCTGTGAGTTCTAAGACGAGAGGTAAGAACCTGCACATCACGTTGTGACTACTCCTTGCATCCTTATCACCCTGCATTGTTAATTAGGCACATGCATTTCATTCTTTAAGTCAAAAAAATACAAAAGCATACGGTGGACCGGGCCACAACCGGTAAACCCTTTTGTTACTTGACCTACGGTAGCTGGACTGCAAACCGGATGGATTCCCTACACCAAACAGTCATGGGCTAGTTGGGAACGTTGACTGGGGAGAATCCCTTGCTGTTGTTGACTACGAATTTCTAGGCCTCAACAGAACCTAACATCACTTACCTTGAGCTTCCCTAGTTGTCTCATAATCATGGAGTCAGTGTGAAATCCATTGTTAATGAGGGAGTTGAGAAAGAATTCTTCCAATTTCAAAGTTTTGAAGCCTCTTTGAAATATTTTTGATAGTGTTCCTAGTTTCCAAAAAAAGGTACATTATAAGTTTCATTGATCAATCACTGAAGACATCTCCTTGGTTGGCTTGGGTTCCTTGTTTCCTCAAGCTCCCTTTACTGGCTTGTCTTGTTTTGGAATCAGGGAATCGACATCATTCATTAAGAAAGAGAGAATGCCAATGTCTAGGTGGGTGACAAGAGATTCAATAAATGCATTTATTCCCATTTAGTGACTTTAATTGACTCAAGAATATCAATGAATAGATGGGTCATTAGAGCTATGGGATAAAGTGTTTAAAATTGAATATGAATTTCATTCAAGATCACATTGCAAGATTTAATTCAATCATGCACCACTTACTATATTATTCCCTCAATATAGATTATGTAAGGTATAAGTACTTGCTTATAAACTTTCCTTTTTACAGTAACAAGCACTAAAAGTATTTAAGGACATAACCATTTTTAAAAGTCTATAATGGAGTGATATGACGGTCGTGAGATGGTGTCCTTGGGTGGTGTAGGCCATTGAGAGCTTAGTGGGGGATTTTTGGGTTAACAAATTGCCCCCTAATGTGTGATGGCAGGAGCTCAACGTATGGCCGATGGACATCATAGGATTTGCTGCGTAGAGGTGGTGCTTACGAGGCTGGGGCATGGTGGCTTTTGGTTTTAGTATTAATATGGTTCCCATCAATGGGTGAGATACAAATAATGTGTGACATGTATATGGATGAGGCGGGCATCCCCATGCTCTTAACAATCTCAAAATAATAATTTGATCTATTCTCTCAAATACAAGATCCGATCATATACAACTGATGTTTCAATAATGGTTGCCTCAATGGGAGGCCAAATACAATGTTGATCCAGTACATTGGACACATGGCATTCTCATGGAATGCTATATATTCATGATTGACGGTCTGTTGGATCTGGAATGGTACATAACTATATGGAATCGTTGATTGAGAGTCAGAGTCTCTATGGTACAAGTATGCTGCATCAATCATAAAGGTATATTGAATCAATTATGGGGCTTCTAAACACTGTCTCCAACGCAACCCATAAATCACAAGAGACATAACCTGTTTAGGTCCCTTGTGTAGACTCATCAATGTGCTAGAGTTGGGTGACATCCATTGTCTTTGACCAAATATTGTACGGACCAAACCTTGTACGAATCTGAATGGTGCGATGATGTAGTTGAAGTTGAGCATGTGAGAAACAACCATCCCGAGAGGCACTAAGGACTCCTCTCAAGTGGTCCAAGGAACTCATTATTGAGGTTAGTGAAACCAAGATACAGGGACCTCTGGGTCTATCCTCTGGAATGTGTGTGTTGGAATTGATAGAGGGAGACCTGCCCCTAGCCAAGGAAATGATGTTTCCTTGACCAGGAGCATGAGGGAGATAACTGGAAGGTGTGAAGCAATCTACAGACTGACTTACTGAATGGGGAGGGGGGGGAAGGGAAATATTTGAACAGGGGCAGGGGGAGGGAGACTCAAACTTCCTTTGTTTAGAGTATGATGGCAGGGTGGACCAGGCAGCAAATGAAACTTGACTCATGGGAATGGGATCATAGCTGTAATACCGGGAATGTCACTGCAGATGGGAAATACTTGGAGGAGGTAGACACTTTTGATACTGATGGGATCCAAGGAAGACACATTGCAGAGTACTCTGAACAAAGGCAACCCAATGGGGGGATGTTGCTAAACTGTTTTATGTGGGGTGGTGGTTGGGGACACCGTTATGGTACAATCTCGTGGATTTTTGGCGAGCCCAAGAAGGTAAATGCTCGATGGTGCTTTCAATTTTTAGAGAGTCTGAAAGAATGAAGAAGACTACAGTGGGGGCTCTTTTTTGTTGGTAGTCTCCTATGCCCAAAAAAGGATAAAAGTATGCATAGGAGAGCTCTCCCATCCTGTAAGGGATGAGAGACTTCTTTACCATTGGTAGTCCAATCAGGATGGAAAAAGTTAAACCTATACTAACTGGACGGTCATTCAGATACTTTTACGAGCATGAACGAAACCAGGTTTGCTTAGCAATATTTTCTTAATGAGAAGGCTAGAAAAGAGCTTAATGACAACCCGTGGTGAGATTTTTCGTAAAGTGCGGCCCCTCTTCCTGAGAAAGCATAAAAGTATGTAGAGGGGACTGGTCTTGGATTGAGTGTGCCAAGGAGGCCCTTTTCAATTGATGGTCTACATGGCCCGCAAAAGGAGGTAAACAAGATGATGTAGAAGCCCTTTCCTATACTTTAGAGAGCGGGAAAGGAAGCAGTTATGCTCGGCAATCTTTTCATTGTTTTAAGGAGTCAGAAAAGAGCTTAAACAAAACTCCAGTGTGGTCAACTGATTGCGGTGGCACATGCGGTGCCCCATGTCGGGATGGTGGACAAAGGTCCACAGGTCATCCACGTAGCATGGATGGAGCAGAAGGCTCTAAAACATACCAATACATGTGTGGGATAGATCGCAACAAAGGCTTGTGAGTCGATGCGGCAGAGGCACACAAATTGAGGTGGCTCTCAAACAGAGGTCAGGAGAGCATGTGTGTGTGTGTGTTGTGGTGGACGGAATTGACTACATGCGATGTAAGTGCAAGTCCGAGGGAACTTATACGCCAAATACATGCAAGAAAAATAAAGGGTTTTGTGGATGATGGTCCAGATGTCCGCATAAGGTGCAGTGGAAAAGACAATTATAAATAAAAAAATAAAAGTAAAATTACATTCCTTAATGGGAAGTGGTCCGAAAACTCGCATGAGTAGCGGTCGGGAAGTGTGATACAAGTACAGGTCTGTAGACACTCGCATCGTCATGTCATGGCTCGTAAATCAAGGTGACTTGTGGGAAATGGTCCCAAAATTGAATTATTAAACATGAGACGATGGTCTCATAAAGAGATAGAGGGAAAAATTCTGAAACCAGTGGCATAAACGACGTCCCAAACGGAGTCCATATGGTCCTGTTATGTCGATCGAAAGAAATTAGGTCAAATGGGGCCGATAAAAGGGGGGGTCCACATGGTGAAGTGTCATTGTCATGGTTCATGGTGGAGTTGAAGAGGTGGGCCCTAATTCTTCATTTTCTTATTTCTCTTAATCCAACCAACAATTTCATGTGCCACAACTTGCAGGTAAAATCTCTCACTGAATCTCATCATTTTGGTGTTTTATTTGCTGGATTTGGTCACCTAGAGGTCCCCCATGATCAGTTTGGGGTTTTATGGGGGCGAAGTCGCACCTTTCAAAGGAAAAGGTGCACCCTGGGCACACTTGTGGGGCAATTATGAGTGCCTTGGGTGCTCCTTTTTCCCAAACAGGTGCGCCCTAGCCTCCTTTGGGTGATTTTTTTTTATGGTGGTAGTGGCTTACATCAGGATTTTTGCTTGTGCAGGATGGTGGAGATCAAGTGGAGGGAGAGAGACTACAAGAGTGTCAAAGATGCATCCTTGCATGAACAGGGTGTTAGAGATACATAAGCCCGCTGTGGGTCACTAAAATTTATGAGGATACCCCTCATGAGGAGCTTGGGTTTGCTGATGCAAACACTGATAGGTTTCTGGGATGTTGATGAGGAGGTGTTCCTCTTTCAGAGCCAATGTATTGAGATTACATTGGTAGATGTGTAATTCATTACTGGGCTCCCTATGTTGGGAGTGGTTGGTGACTTGGTACCTATGCTGTCTCGAGGGGAAGACATTGGAGGATCTGTGTGATCAGCACTATTACGCTACGGCGTACATGCGTGATTCGTACATCCTAATGTGTGACATCAAGGATTTGTCCACATGGGTGGTGGGGACCTTACTACAGTGTATCTTGGGTTCCACGGGGAGCCATAAGATTTCTGGTGGTCAACTACAGCTAGTATAGCATGCTATAGGTGGAATGTATTATGCATGGGGCCAGATGTATCTGCAGGTTGTTCAGCATGAGCTGAACAAGTCAAATAATACTGGCACTGGTTTTTGTTTTGGCTCCTTCTTGTGTGCTTTCTTCTTTGAGAAAGTACCTACACTTCGTCCTCATCGGGCTGTGTAGGATAGTGGTCCGCGGGAGCCGAGGATGTACAGATGGTGCTAGATGATGATCCGCGAGGTTGACAGTAGAGGGGGCCGCTTTTTTACAGAGGAATTGTTGGAGTAGTGGCTCCAGCTTCCTGTGGTGATCGAGGAGTACCCCTATGCGAGTATGGATTTCCAGGGAGACCCTGAGATGCCCCGACCTCCTGGCCAGACATGGGAACCAGCTGCTATGTATGCGTGATGTTTTTATGTTCATATTTATACATAGTGTAGTTGAGCTGTTTGGTAGTTTGCATATTGATATTTGTGGACTGATGGTGTCCTTGTTTGTATGTGCAGATGTTAGTCCTTGCTCGCCGCCTGGGCATCGGAGGCGGGTTGTTACCGTGCCTCCCACGGCGGTTCCTACCAGGAGTTCCTGCAGGCGACAACGAGATATGGATGGAATGGTTCCGTATATGGAGGAGGTTGTTGTTGGACTGTCAGATGATGGGTGGAAGCACTTGAATACTACCATTATTGCCGCTATTCACAACCTTCCTCTTGAGTTGACTGGTGTGATGAGGAAGATGGCGGTGGCTTGTGAGCACTTTCGCCGGTCGGCAAGAGGTGATCTTCATGCAGAGAATGAGTCCTCTTCGAAAGATGATGAGTCTAAGTCGAATTAGTAGCTTGGTGGGGCTATCCCTAGTGCACTAGTGCACTTAGGGGTTTTTTGTGTCACTTATGTATATCCCGTTGAGAAAGCATATGTGTCTTCTTGTTTTTGTATTGGACATGTTTTGGACATGCGACTGACCGATATATATATATATATATATATTGACGCACATGGATGCGCTTTTATGGTTTTATTATGTGAGTCTTTTTATGATGTTGTGGAATACAAATGTCTATGTGATGTATTATTACACTTTGTGTGTATTTTTAGACATATTTATGCATGATGTTATGGTTGTATGTTTCCTATATGTGGTTGTGGATGTGCCAATTTAGAATATTGTTAGCCATTTGATCTGTGACACTATTGAGGTTTCTGGGAACATGTGTGAATGTGATGGATTCAAATGTTCTAACCATCTATTTAGTGCTCAGGTACTTTCTAAAGAGGAAGGGATCCCGTACTCGATAGTGGTTTTTCAACTTAGAAACAAGTAGCTGGGAGTCTAAGAAGACATCGAGATGGTGAATGCCTATCTGAAGAGTGGCGTCCAAGAGGCCATTGACACCATCATATTCCTCCTGGTTGCTGGTTGTGGTGCCCACGCATATTCCGTCGATGTGGATCAACTCGTGCGATGGAGAGTAGATTACCCATGCAGCCGATGCAAGGTTCGGAGACCATCTGCTTGCTGCATCTGTGAATCCCATATACTGGTTTGAGGTGTGCTCCATCTGAAGAAATGAGAGGAAACAATACATAAGACTCAATTTTGAAAAAATGTGTAAAACAAAAATGGAAAGACTATAATACAAGTTGTAACGTTGTCACTCAAAGGGGTGATGTTAGAGGGAAATTCGTTTGGACTTTCCAAGGATCAGCGGTCATTCCTTTGTGTGACATGATGAATCCTTGTAGACGACCCGTGGGGACACAGAAAACACACTTGGATGGGTTCAAGCTAATTCTGCACTGGCAACATCATAGGAAGACTTGTCGCAAGTCGTCTATGTGTTGTGTTCGCTTCTGCGACCGTGCGATGAGGTTGTCGAAACAAGCCAACATGATGTGAATGAGGTCGCGGAAGCAGTGTGTCATGGCGCACTAGAAGGTGGCTCCATCATTTTTAGGTCGAAGGGCATGACTCGGTATGCAAATGTGCCCCATGGATTTGTGAATGTCATCTTGTAACGGTCTTCTTTTTGGATTTGGATTTGGTTGTATCCAGAAAAACCGTCCATGAAGGAAAACGCTTCATGTCTGGTGCATGCATCAATGATCTGGTTGATGAAAGGTTGTGAGAAGTTGTCTTTGGGACATGCCCCATTGAAGTCATGGAAGTCTATGCAAACATGAATGGTACCCTATTTTTTATTCACGGAAACGGGATTAGAAACCCAAGTGGTGTACGCAATGGGGTAGATGAAGCTGGTTGTATGCAGCTTCTCTATCTTGGATCTCACCACAACCAATTTGGATGGATGGATGGGCCATTGCTTTTGGCACACGGGAGCCACATCATCCCATGTGTCAATGTGGTGTTCCACGATGGATGGATCTATGTCAGGCATTTCGGTGTAAGACTAGGTGAAGATGTCACAGAATTCTTTGAATAGAGATTTGTAGGAATCGACCTCTTTCGGGGAGTAAGATACCCCTAACATGATTCCTTCAATGATCTCAGAGTTAGTTGAGATGTCAATTTTAATGGTTGGTGAAATGTTCACCATATTCCATTTTTCAAAGGCATCAAATGCTGGGATGGGTTTCTTGAACCAGTCGACCTTCCCATGGATGAAATCTTTGGTCTCCATGAAAAACTGGTCGGACTGCGACACAAGCTCTTTCGGGAGGAAGAATGAGCGATGGCACATGTCATCCCATGGGTATTCAAGGGAAGTCAGAGCTTCAAGTATCTCCTCATCGTTGCTGAAGCAATGAAGAGACAGGTCTGATGGACCATCAGTGGAGGAGGAGATGAGCGGGTCGGTGGAACTGGACATCATGTAAATGGATATGGTGTCTGACAAAGGAGGTGGTGGGTGAACTTCTTTGATCAAGGTGATCTCAGACTCAAGGGAATGGTGACGGAGGTCAGCGAGAGCCATTCGAAATTCGGGCAAATCTTGGCATTCGAAATTCGGGAAAATCTTGGCAATGGTGGGAGTAATGTCTATACAAGCCCCAAAGGGCACAAGCATGGTTTGTCCTTAATGCCTTGTTCCTAATTACTGATGCAGTTGGGAGTTCAACCATGGGGATGTTTTCATTTGTATCCATGGCATATAAGTGTGAACGAATCACTAGGATTTCAGGGAAATTCTGAGTTGGATGGCCATGTTGCTCACAGATGGCACAAGGTGGGACTTGTTGTGGCTCTACGGTGGATTTAGCATTCTTACCCCTAGCTCTTTTGGGTTGGGGCGGTGCAGGTGCAGGTGCAGTGGTTGGCTTGTGCGGACCGGGTGGAGGGTAAGACTCAACTGCAACGGGTTGCATCAGGGTTAAGACAACCTGGGGCATTGTTGGTTGAGCTAGTGGATCAAGATACCATACCGAGATTCCCAATGTAAAGTTGGGTAGGCTTAAGGTGGCCATGAACGGCTTGCTCATGACACCAGGTGGGGGGAAGAGGAAGGGAATCGTATGGACTGGGATGAGCCCAAATAACTCCTGGATGGTTGCATGTGGGGATGCGGTTGTGGTTGCGGCTGCATGTAATGTTGTTGCTGCTATTGGTGTTGCGGTTGCGGATGATGTTGTGATTATGGTTGGGGCTGCAAGTGTGGTTGTTGTTTGGGTGCAGCGATGCTAGATGAGACCATGCACAAGTCCATAGTTTCATTTTGTGTCGGCGGTGGTGACACTAACAGGAAAGGAGCTGTCATGGTGGGATCGATAAACAACCCATGGCCCACATTCAACGGTGGGGAGGCTGGTGTGTTTTCAACCATAGTGTTGATTGTAGCGAAAACATTGGCATATGTGGTCGTCCCTTGTGGCTCAATGGTGGTGATGGTAGGGATAACGTTGGCAGGTGCTGTTAACCCTTGGGGATCATGGTAAGTGAGTTGGTCAACTGTCACAATATTCCCTTCATGGGGGAACATCATGAGATGGAAGACGTTTGATGCAACTGCTCGCATGGAATACATGTAACTCCTTCCGAGGAGGAGGTTGTAGTCCAGTTGAGCATTGATGACTTCTATGTCGATCAACACTGTCTTCCTGGCTGACGTGATGGGGAAATGTGGGAGGATTCCTTGGGCTTTAGTGGGATGTCCATCATAAGCACACAGATTTGTGGAGTATGGTTGCAGAATTGGTGATCCAAGTTTCTGCAAAACCAAGGTAGATATAACGCACGTGGATGCCCCCTCATCCACTATGCACTGGTGCACAACCAAATTCCAGATGGACATTGAGATTCAGAAGGCCATGGTTGATGGCATGTGCGGTTCTCCGTTCTCTGTGTCAAATCTGATCAACTTGGAGTCGGAGGGGTCTACTGCCCCTAGGGAAGCTAGTAAGGCTTTCCTCTATGTTGGGCACATTTTAAGTACCTTAAGAGCGGACATGGCGGTTGGAGTTTGGGCCAAATCATCCATAATGCTATAGTTGACTACAGCTTTAGATGTGGCGTTATTGGTGATTTTGCGTATGGAGGGGTGTGGGAATGGGGGTAATTGAAGAGGTAGGTTGACTGTCTTAGACATGGATGCTGCTAATGAGTGAGTAGGTTTGGTGGTGGTACCATACTGATTTTTTCAGGTTTGCAAGTTGACCTCTTCAGTCATCATGGCTAGCAGGTGGTGAACACCTGTTTCGACCGTGGGAGGTGCCCCCAGAGCCTTGGGGTTTTGTTGGGGAGGGGGTGTGGTTGCCACCAATCCTTGGAATGGGAGTGGGTTTTGAAACACCATGGGGGGAGGTCCTTGTGGTGTTGGGTTGGGTTGGGATTGATTTGCCGTGTTGGCAGCCTGTTGGCCCTCATTTTGAATGGCCCACTTAGCATGATCCATGAGGGGACACTCGAATGTGTAGTGCCCGTAAACCTCATAGAGTGTGCACGGTTGGTTTGTGTGAAACGGGGTGTTGCATCTTGGTGCATTTTTTCGTGGGGGGTTTTGGGTTGGCTGATTTGCCACGGCATTGTTGGGATGGTTCGGTTGTTGACCGCCTCCCTACGATTGGTTATTGCCTTGGTTGCGGGGCCAGTTATTTCTAGGTTTCCCTTGTTAATTGTTGGGGGCAGGCTGGTTGGGACGGTTTTGCTATGCGAACACTTGTCCCAGTGGAGCGGGTGGAGTAAGGGCTTGAACTGGTTGCACTGGCAGTGCATAGTAGATTTGTGGGGGTGGTGGTGCCACAAATGTGGGAATTTTCCCCACATACTGCTGTGTTGGCCAAGCCATGGCATGAGCCTGCTGTGGTGGTGTAGGTTGTGTGTAGGAAGTTGTTGCTCCAAACTGAGACATCATTCTTGCATAGTCCGGAGCTTGGTTCTAGTAAGAAACACTAGCAGTGTTGCTTGGTTGTGGTGGAATTGCAGGTGGTGTCAAATAGTGATATGGTTGTTGAGAGACCGAGCCTATGATGCCATCTGCAGCATGGGATGCCCCCGGTGCATCACGGTAGGAGGTACTCAGACGGGGAGCATCTGGAATGATGGTGTACAGATATCCAGACTGAGCATAGATCAGGTCAAACTCTTGGGCTTTCAGTATGGCCTCTTCTTCGAATCGGGGACGTTCGGATGCGACGTCCTTTGCTATGGGCGGGAGCAAGGTCTTGAGGAACCAATCCAAGAAGATCCTATCGTCAAGTTGGATTTTACATAAACCGCGATGTCGCCTCCACTTGTGGATGTGGTTAGTTATATGTGTCGCAGTGCTATGGCGACAGGATAATAGGATATTTGACCCTTTGTCATATCTGACAGGGAGTTGGAAATACTATAGAAACATGAAAGCTAGGGAGTTGAAGTATGGGTATTTGGCCTTTGGTAGCTCAATGTACCATTTGGCTGCAGCACCTATAAGGGTGCGTTGGAATAGCCTTAGCCTGATGGAATCATCTATGATGCTGTTGGATGAGCACCATGGATGGAATGCCATTATGTGGTTTTGGAGACATTCCCCTACTTTGCCTTCAAACTTGGGGATGTCTAATGGTAGCTTAGTTGGCATCGGTGGCCAAAAAGATTGGTGGTGGATGGGGTCGTTTATTAACCGAGCCAAATCAGGCAAGTTAAGATGAGCCATGAATGGCAGATTTGACCCTAGGTTGAAGTGGGATGGGGCTGCGATGGTGGTGGGGTTTGCAGGTGCGTAATGCATCTGCACAGCTGGGGGTACTTGTAGTGGCACCATTGCGGATGGGACAATTCCCCCAAGTGTTCTGGGAGAGACTGTATGAGTGGCAGGGACATTTCCCTCATGTATGACAGTAGGGGCAATGTAAGTGGATGGTCCACTGCCCCCCTGTGTGGCAGGAGGGGTAGTGTGTGTGGAAGGGCCACTGCCCTTGTATGCTGCAAATAGGCCAGCTTGGCTGGGCACTATAGGTGGTGGCAGATGACTGATGACAGTCTGCATGGCTGTGCTTGGGCCAGTTTCCAGGTTGTGGGTGACAGGTTGTGGTGTGGACATGGGTCCACTTGCTAAGGTTATGCCAGAAAATGGATCTGGGTTTGCACTAGCCATGGGGCTTGATGGTGCGGTATGTAGATCTAGTTCAGACTGATATGGGTCTGAATCTGAATCAGAGGTTGTGTGGCCTTCTGATGGTGTGGGAGATTGCTAGGAATGGTTTCGTCGGTGTCAGTTGAGTGTTCTGAATGGTGGTGGTTTGCCTCTGAGGCGTGATGAAGAGCATGGAGGATCAATTGTGTTAGATTTTATGTATGAAACTGGTGGGAATGATGTTTGGACCCTGGTTTCAGTGGCTTCCTATTGGTTGTAGGTGGTCACTCGGCCACTAAGACTACCAGAAGATAGCGCTTGGATTTTTCCTCACAGGTGTTTCTACTCAATCGGAAGGGGTCGTTTCCTGTTTCGCTTGGCAATTCCTCTCAGCGGCTAACTAATTTCGGGTTCCTGTGGTACTCTTCATAATGAGTTTCTAGGAAGAGCCCAAGTACTTCCCCTAGTTGAAGCAGTCAGGGACTTATGTCCTCAAAGACTGCAGATTTGTTTGTACTTAGTGTAAATTGATAAATTTTAAGGCTCTCTCAGCATCATGAACTGAGTTGGGTTAATTACTTGGTATGCTGTATTTGTTTGTCTGTTTTTATGATATTTGGTAGCTACAAATGGTTTATGAATTCATCATATTGTGGTTGTGTATGCAAGCATTTAATAATCAGAAATTGTGAACAAATACAGTTTTTAACCCTAAAATTTTATGTCCTAACTAGATGACTACCTCACACTGATATTCCTCTTCAACCAAGAGAAGGTGCTAGGCTCTCAACACAATGGGACTAAGCCCATCCGTAGATCCTCAGGTCACCTCCTAGATGTAAGGTTGGTCAACAAAGAGGACGCTTAGCGCCATGAGAAGTCCTCCTTCTCTACCCCCTCTACCTTCTAGGTCATCCGGTTTTAATGGTTTGGAACAATATAGTGGAGTGCCTAGATCTATACGAGCTTTCCCTTTGTCGTATCCTAGAATACCCCAGAGTGTGATGACTGGGTAGAGGAGGAAGGGGAAGCAAGACAGTTAATTTTAGGTTGATTTTAGTTAGGCTAGGTTCATTTGATTAAGCCATTTAACATTTACTTGGCATCTACACATTATTTATGGAATAAATTGCAGAAAATGAAAACAAAACTGAAATTGACTTGTAGTGCTGGAAAGAGGCAGCTGAGCCGCACTGACAGTCCTATAAAACTGAAATTTAACTGTTATTAAACTAAAATTAAAGTTATGTTTGACAGGCTGCACATTTCTGATCAAATCTGGCATGGGGGCCGCAAGATTTTTTCAGAAACAAGCAAGGGGGTTGCACAGAATATAGAAATAGTCGTAGACTGAGTTTTTGGGTTGAATTCGCACTTATCGGGGGATTAAGTATGCCCTGGGTGCACTTGTTTTCCCATTAAGTGCGCCCCAGTCTCACTTTTGGCCCCGATAAGAGCACCCTGCTCCGGATTGGGGGTTTTTTGTGAGACAGAGTCAGATCTGGCCGATAGTAACTTGTACTGTGGTCAACCTGAATCGGTTTTTCCTAGTAGAGGCTTTGGCAGTACTGAAAAAAGGAAATAAACTGAATCTAAAGTGGATTTAACAAGAATTTTTTTTAAAACTAGGGCAAAAAATTTAAAAACTTGGAAATTAAAAATTTGGACCAGGGATCCTGTGGGATTGACTTGGTATGGTCGCCAGTTATGTAGCAAGGATTTATCCCTACTACAGGGGCAGGAATGGCTCCCTTATATTTATAGGACAGAAGGGTAGGTTCCTGCTAGTGGGTAAATACTGGAAATAAAACAAAATGTAAGTAACAAAAATGAAAGCTAAGCTATGAACAGAAAGAAGATAGAAGCATTGGTGAACCCCTCTGCAAACACGGGTTAGGGTTCTGCTTCCAAAGACCTGTAGGCAAAGACTAAGCTACAACAAAACCTGCAAAATAATGTTAAGCATAAAGTTGGAAATGAAATAAGGGTTAGAAAGCAAAGAAAACTAAGAAACTAAGAAACAAAACATGAAACATGGTTATACCTTCTCTTGGGTGGAAATGGACCACCATGCCCTAGCTTATGGAAGCACCTCTCTTGGATGGGGTGCTTTGGCTTAATGGAAATGGAGGAGAGGGAGTGTGGGTGGCTTGAGAGGCAAAGGTCTGAAGGCATCCACGAGCAACATAACAATATGCAAGGGAGAAGTTGTTTGAGAGTCCTTTCATAAACCACTGGTCCTTTCTTGGCCAAAATTTCCAAAGGTACACAAAACATAGGTGCTAACTTACCACACCTACCCAAGCTCAACTAGCTCCTTTTTGCTTTCAATTTCAAGTAGACATGCTCACCTACTTGATAGTATTTATCTTTTCTTTTCTTATCTGCGTAACTTTTCTAATGGTCTTGTGCCTCTTTAAGGTTTCCATGGACCTTGGTAACTTCTGTTCCAAGTCCAATAATAGGTTAGGCCCTAACATGAGCCGGTCCACCAGATTGTCCCAAGATTGGGGTCCTCCACTTTCACCCATAGAGTACCTCAAAAGGACTCATCTTGGCAGAAGCCTGATACTTGCTGTTATATGCAAACTCTGCAATGTGTAGATAATCCTCCCACTTGGTGGGGTTGTTCATGAAATACATTCGAAGCATGTCTTCCACAATTTGGTTTACTCTTTTAGTCTTCCCGTCCATCTGCGGGTGATAAGCAGTGCTAAATTTTAGCCGCGTCTCTAATCTAGAGAATAAAGATCTCCAAAAGTTTCCTATAAACTTAACATCTCAATCCGAGATAATTGCTTTGGGTATCCCATGCAACCTGAATATCCCTTTTAGGAAGATATCGGTAATGTTCACTGCCTTGTAGGTCGAATTTATGGGGATGAAGTGTGTTGCCTTTGAAAAATTGTCAATGACTACGAAGATGGAATCATTTTGCTTCTTGCTTTTTGGTAAGCCAGTAATAAAATCCATACTGATAAACTCCCATTTCCATTCCAGAATGGGCAATGGCTGTAGCAATCCTGAAGAATGCTAGTGCTTAACTTTAACTAGCTGTCATTCCTGACATTTTGCAATAAACATTGCAATGTCGGCCTTTAACTTGGGCCAAAAAAAGTGTCTCTTGACGACAGATATCATCTTTTGATATCCCGGGTGCCCTGAGTAGGGTGCCCTATGAGATTTCACGAGGATGCTGGATCGAATGTCCCCTCCATCTGGAACATACAATCTATCCTCGGACCATAGTAGTCCGGAGTCATCCACCTTGTATTCCTTCTGTTGTTGAAATAATCGGTCCTTCTAGACCTTCTTGAGGATTTCCACATAGAATGGATCAACCTTGTTGGCTGTTCTAATATTTTGATGCAAATATGCATCAGTTTGACTCAGGGTCACCTCATATATCATATGAGTTCATCGACTCAAAGCATTAACAAATTTTTTCTCTTTACCCTTAATATGCTTTAGTTCAAAGTGATACTCACTCAGGAAAGCCAACCATCTGGCTTGCCTTGCATTCAGATCAGGTTGATCGAATAAATATTTTAGACTCATATTGTCAGTCTTTAGAAGGAACTTCCTTCCCATGATCGAATAAATATTTTAGACTCATATTGTCAGTCTTTAGAAGGAACTTCCTTCCCATGAGGTAGTGCCTCCACATCTTCATAGCGTGGATAATAGTTGTTAGCTCAAGATCATGCATGGGATAAGTATGCTCATGCTATTTTAATTTTCGCGATTCATAACAGATCGCATGGTCATTTTGCAATAGGACTCCTCCAAGTCCTTCCTTGCTTGCATCCATGCATACAATGAAATCCCCGCGAGATCCACAATCCACAACACTGGTGCGATCATCAAAACATGATTAAGCTTTTGAAAAATTTCTTCACACTTGTTAGTCCATAAGAACATGTTTGCTTTCTTCTACAAAGCCACCATGGGGCAAGCGATTATTGAGAAGTTCTTAATGAAATTTCGACAATACCCAGCTAAACCCAGAAAGGACCTAATGTCAGTGACACTAGTCGGGGTAGGCCAATCCTTTATGGATCGAATATTTTCTGGGTCCACAGCTATCCCTGCCTCGGATATGATGTGACCTAGGTACTATATTTTTGGTTTGTAAAAATCACATTTACTAAACTTAGCATAGAGCTGGTGTTCTCTTAACACTTGAAGTACTATGCAAAGGTGTTCTTCTTGTTCCTCTTTACTCTTGGAATAAGCCAGAATGTCGTCAATAAAGACTAGTACAAACTTATCCAGATACTTACTGAATATGTTGTTCATCATACACAAAAAGTTTGTGGGTGCATTGGTCAACCCGAACGGCATCACTACAAACTCGTAGTGCCCGTACCTCATACGAAAAGTAGTCTTGGGAATATCTTCATCTCGGATCTGTACTTGATGGTACTCAGATTGTAGGTCAATATTCGAAAAGATTATGGCTCCTCCCACTTGGTTGAAGAAATCATCAATACTGCGGAGTAGCTAGCGGTTCTTTATAGTCATTTTGTTCAACTGACGGTAATCAATGCACATCCACATCATACCGTCCTTCTTCTTTACGAACAAAATTGGTGCTCCCCAAGGGGACACACTGGGTCGGATATACCCTTTCTCTATTAACTCCTGCAACTGCAGTTTGAGTTCCACCAATTCTGGTGCACTCATGTGGTAAGGGGCTTTGGAGTTTGGAACCGATCCTGTGGTCAGTTCGATGGAAAAGTCTAGATCTCATTTCAGAGGTAATCCAGGGATTTCCTCGGGAAACATGTCCTTGAATTTTTCAAGAACAGAGAAGTCTTCTATGTGTTCTTCTCTATCCGACACTACATCTCGGATGTTCACTGCAAATAACTTGTAGCCCTTCCTAACACACTTTTTTGTTTGTAAGGCAGATATTTGTCTTACAGAAACTTTCTTGGGGATGCCTTGAACCTTCACTTGGTTCCCTTGGCTATCAGTACACAGGATATACTTGTGTAGACAATCGAGCATGACATGGTGCTATTCCAACAAGTTCATGTTGATAAGAATATCGTACGATCCTAAAGGTAGGATATTCAGATTTACCTTAGTAAGGAAACCATTCAGGTTTACTTCACATTCTTTAACAATTTCTGAAACCTTCCATTTTGTACTAGTGGCTAACTGTACCAGCCAAGGTTTATCCTACTTTACTTTTCCTAACTTCCATAAATCAACAATCTTAGGTGCAACATAGCTCCAACAAGCATATGGATCAATAAGTATTGAAACAAAGGTGTTCAAGATCTTACCTTCGATCTCGACCATTGGTAGTTTGATGGTCTACCTGTCGGCCATCTAATGTTGCATAGTTTCGCAGGGTTCTTGCTACATCCTCCATGGTAGGTTCTTCTTGCAGGTTATGCAAGACTCCATTGTTCTTGTTCTTACAATCTCGGGAATAATTCGGCATGTTGCATTTCCAACACTTGATTGCTAAATGGGTAGCATTGGCTCCACTTGCCACTTGCTTATTACCATTAGGAGCTGGTACATAAGGTTTCGTACTTGGTTTATTAAAGTTCATGTTGGCTTGAAAGATATTATTTTTCTTTCTATAAGGCTGTGGGTTTTCTTTCTCGTAGCTCATTTTTCTTGGTGTGCTTTAAATCTTGCCACCATCTTGCTGCCTTACCATTCAAGTTGTAGATGGAAAGCCTAGCCTGCATCACACTTGAATAGTTATGAAACTAAAAATACTTACTCATTCCCAGCAACCATTCTTCAACCTTTTCTCTCGTATTTACTTCACCTTCATAGGTCGGGGCTCTTATTTTTCAAAACTCCCCCTGAAGACTGTCATCACTTCTTTGCCTCTTTCTCCGGGGAGAAAGTGAGTCATCACTAGCAGGACTGTGATAATCTCCTTTAGATGCTTTAGGGGTACCTTGTTTTTCTCCTTCTCTTGGGCTACTGGCCCACTCATGGTACGGCTCTCTTTTGGATCTGTTGGTGGAATGGGTAGGTTTACCTTGCAGGCTCCCTCCCGTCATGTTACGCAATAATGCTTCATTTATAGCTTGCTGTTCCTTTCTTTCATTTAGACTATCTTCTTTAAAAATCTTCAGTTCAGCTTGAAGACTGTGCAAATTTTTCAACACATCAAAGTTTAGCTCGACCACCAAGTTGACTTCCAGTGTGGGGGTGGTCATTTCTTCTTGCCACCTATTTTCTCTCTCAATGTTCATAAACTGAACATTGCTGTAAAAATTTTCTTGTAACACAAAAAATTTTAATAGCAGCAAAAATTTCTGTTAGTAACAAAATTTACTTATCATACTTTATTTTCTCTGTGTGAATTCTTGGTGCGCCCATAAGTCTCTGAGTATTGAAACTGGGCTTTGATACCACTTGGAATGTCCCCAAAAAATAAAAATAAAAAAAAATTATAGGCTAGTAGAAAACTACCCAAAGAGGATCATTATTACTCCTGCAGAATTACATGCGCTACTTAACTTTTGATCTCTTCGAAAACTACTTATACTTTCTTGTTAATCTCCTATCCATTAAGTGATTACTAGTTTGTTTACTTCTTATGTCTTAATTCTATTATTTAAACTATTTGTACAACTTAATTATTACTGTTAGTGAGTTAGTATATTGTATAGTTCATTGATTTACTTCTGCGCATGTGTACTTCTATTTATTAAGTATAACTAACTTAAAATTGTTGATGGGAATAAAGTGGTAGAGTGGCAAGACTGGTTCTCCCATGACGATTTGAGAGGTAAGGTATTTGTTAGTTACGTAGGCTTACTTAGTTCAATTGAACTAAGGCACCTTTCTCTTTTGTTTACGCAGTTCATTACTTGCAACAAGATTAGATGTATAGTGTGTTGACAGCCTTGGTCACTGATAACCTACTGCTAGTTATTACGCTTCCTATCAACTTGGTTTTTCAAAATTGGTAAGTGTCATTATCGTTAATTTAGCCATTACGGATAAATTTCCTGTACATTTCTTATTCTTCATTATGGTCTTAAATTCATCATTTTTAGATGTCTTTAATATCTTTTCGTGCTATGTATATTCTTTCCATAAATTCTTTTTAACATTTCCTATGTTCTCTTATTGGCAGGTTATTTAATGGTTTGAGATCAGAGCTTTGGATTTGATAATTTGAGAGATTTACATGGCATACCATGGTTCTTTAAGCCTAAATGCCTAAATACTATGGTATTAAACCCTAAGTTCTAAACTTATGTACTAAACCCTATCTACATTCCTAAGCAAAGGTCTTAAACTTGAACTAGTGCAACCTATGACTAGGTATTATGGTAATGTTAACATGGTGCAAGCCTTGTAATGTGATAACGTTGATGTTTAACGTTTGGGGTGATATAGTATATGGTATGAACCATATATCACAGGGTTTAAGTGATGGTATGAAGGGTGGTAACATTCGATACATGGTAACAAATCATGACTATGGGAGTGGGTTTGTTGAAAAGTTAATGGACTCCAGCTTGGTGCATTTAATGCTCTTCATGAATCATGACAACCTTCCCTTAGGCTTGGATCACGATAGCTGTGCAAAGTATTTGTCATTTGAGGGTTTTGTTGTTCGGCTCTGCACAGAGTTATGGCCGTGGAGGTGACCTCTTGCTTGTGAAGGTAAGCTCGCGTGAACTCTTAAACCTGCACATTAGTTTGGTTTATGGTTTTGTTAAGCTGGCATACTCCTCATCCCCATTTGGTTGTTTCTTGTAGGTGCCGAAAGGGATGGAGGGCAGCGTAGATACGACTCCAATGGCTCCACATGTTACAATCATGGTCACGGTAAGCCTGTAAATCAAGCTTATGCTTGTTAACCTTCAATCCTGTGGCAGAGCTACGTTTTCTCCTGGTTGTTTTGGTTGGGGTTTGATGCTGTAGCGAAATCGATTTTGCCTTCGAGCTTGAATAAAGACTTGGTTTATTTCTAATGTTAAGGCGTTATGTTGTGGCTTGTTGCTTGGCCATCCAGCTCTGTGTAGTGTTTATTTTGGTTATGAACTCATTACAGTTTTGATTTTTGGCTTTTAAAGCCATGGGCTACACCATTGCAAGCAATGGTGCCATAGCCCATTGGCACCCTGTGTAAAACCTTGTCTCGGCCTTCAATGGAGACTATGTATAGAGATTTGGAAACTCTGTGAAAAGAGATGTAAGCGTTGGTTTTCATCATTTGTAAGGGTTTATGGTATATGCGATTTCCTTCTTGCGTTTTTATTTAACTTTGTATTTTAAAATGGGTTTGGGTTTTTAATGGACAAAGGCATACACCTTACTGGATGCTCTGTGTGTAAACACCATTGATTAGTTTGATAAATGTAATAGTTCGATAGCGTGGGTAAAGGCTATGCCATAAATGGCATGAGCCTTCACACAGTGCTACGATAGCTTGTAATTTCATTGCTTACGACATTTGGTTCTTATGTGATATTTGGATTGTGTTTTTAAATCATTGCTTGACTTGGCCATGAGCATTGTGTATTAAAATGTTAGTGGGTTTCATGGAGGCGAGGGTATGCAAACCTCAATGGAACTCATTGTTTTTAATCACTTGGACTCTGTATTAAATTGTTTTAGCGACTAAGGCCGTGCTATAGCTAGAGTCTTACGACCTCTCTGCTAGTGTAGGCATTTTGATTATAAAGCAATTATGTGAGTCGTGGCCTGTGTGATTAATACTGTGTGGTTATATTTGGTAAAAAGGGTCGTGGCCGGTGACTGAACATATGACCTTTGTTGTTTTGGGCCAGGGTGATTTAAAACTGTGAAATATTTTATAAGAAATAATGGAAATGGTAATAGGAAAATTCTTTATGGATTTGGTTATGCGTTTTGATTGTGGTGATTATTTATGTTACGGTTCTTATCGTGGATTTTAATTCTGTTTATGAAATGAAGTTGTAACCTGTGAGGGTCAAATACCACGACCTCTGTTTATTAACATAGAGTCGTATGAAATGTTACTTGATGAAACTTTTAGATGGATATTTTAAAATGGATATTATATGGATTTGGAAATATATAATGTATGTGAATTAGGGTGTTTTAATATGGATGTTAAGATTGTAGGTTTTATAGAAGAGTCTTGATAAGGATGACATGGATGGTCATGATATCCCTCTAATTATTATTAATGTTTTCTTATTTATGTGAAATATTTTTAATGTAATTTGTTATATGATTACAGACCTTGAAAGGTCTTAGATGGATTAGTTAAGTTTGGAAATGAATGTATAGATAGTTTTTATAGAGATTTAAATCTGATAGTTTATTTATATGTATATATAGTTATCTTATTAAAAAATAGCTCTCATTGTAAGTAATACCCTAGGGTATTTATATAGTATTTTTATTTATTTAAACTTATTCCTATGGTTAAATCTACTATAATCTGAAATACCTGTCTTTACTGACAAATGTAATATGTCAGTAGAGATATAATAATAGGTGAACAATTAAATATCAGATCTAGATTTACCTAGTCTACAGTATAAATTTCTAAATATGAAATGAATATAGAACACAAATTTTAAAGATGGGAACCTAGCTATAAACAACCTATGATAATATTTCCTGTCCTAGGAATATTGAAGAGAGATAAAGACCCTAGAAAAATGTAGATAGAACATCAATTACCTAGGGTTAGTAAAATATATAGAAGCTTTTAGATAAAGTAGCCTACATTTACTTTAGAAATGAACTTTGACATACTAAGAATTCATACCTGTAATTTATCTTCCTGAAGCTCCTTTAATGGTAGAACCTACACACTTTAAATAATCAGCATTATCAATTAAAGATAGATATGACCTCTGATTTTGATGACCAAATAACTTGGGAACTACCACATTCCTCCCAACCATGACCCGGAACTGTTCCTGGTTCTAATCTGAATCCCCCCGAGCTAAAATCCAACATACAAGTAGCTTAGAGCTCCTAAGGTAGGGTTTCTTATCTGGTATTCAGATTCTGAGTCAGTCCTCTTTTCCTTGCAAGAGAAAGTTCTCCAAGAAAACACTTGAGAGCAAAAATTGGCAGAATAATAATTCTCCAAAAGAAAAATCAGAACCCCAATCCTTTGCTTGGCTTGAGACTTTATAGGCAGACTTTTCAGTGAAAGGGGCAATTAAATCAAGAAATCCTTGATTTCTTGATTTTAAAACCCTTTTTAATTTACTAGGGTAATTTTCAGTTCTTAACCTAGCAACTTTTAACTAGTTCCTAGTTAGTCTTTCATAGTTATTTCACTATTTATTAAATAATAAATAATAATTGGTGGAGCTTCTCTTCTTTCTTTCTTTAATTATATAATCAATCATAATTAATTCTTTATACATACTATGTATAAAATACTTGTTAACATTTGTCTTCAGGCATCATGTATCATGATCCCTAGACTTAACAACACTTCCTTACGAAGGTCAAGTAGATAGATGGCTTAGGTCTACTAGAATAGGCAAATCTAAACATCCTTGCATGTTGGATTTCCCTCGTATAACATGGTAGCTCTTCAGCACTTCGATGAGAATACAAAAATTCGAAATTTCATTTAATCACTTATAAATAAGTATGATGGTGATCAATATTTTTCCCGAGTCGTTTTCACTCGAAAGTTATTAAATTCTTTTCAGTAAACCCTAGTGCTTACCAAAGCCCATACTCAATGCATATAGCAGGGAGTTACAAACATAGTGCAATTCCAGAGCATTCGCTCAACACTAAATGCTAAGATGTACTTGTACGATACACCTAGGGATACAATGGCCAAATATCCGATGCTCCAGAGCTTATGCTCAACATCAACATAGAATGCTTCAGAGATTATGATCAACATTTCCAGTTGTATTTTCTTANTATATATATATATATATATCATCAACAATTGGCTTACGCCCAATATACAAAACAAATCATCATTTTTATATACAGTGGGGTCTTTGACCCAATATAAAATAAAACATTAATATAATCATCATGATCAATAGGCCTATGCCTATAAATGGTAGGACCAAAATTCGAGACTTTTCAGTTATGATAAGAGACATTACATGTAGCTTAATGGTTAAAAACACTAGACCCTTATATTTTGGCATTAGGTTAAGGTTGTACTCTAAAAAAAGGCCTACATAGGGGTCGATCACATGACCTCCCTTACCATACTTTAGAGCCTTAAGCACTTGGTTAGGACAAGACTATATGTTTAGTAAACCTATGCATATAGGATTATCCAAAGGAATATTAAGGAAAAACACTATTGTATATATATAATATTGTTAAAAATGTACTTACTACTACTTTAAATGAGAATGGCCCATGATGGTTGAAATATTATGATAAGGGACTAAAGGAACACCTCTTTGTGTGAAAGGAAAACGCAGAGTTTGACCACTGCCATTTGTCGTCTTGATAATAAGAATGTTTTTCTTTTTAAATGCTACGATTTTTGAGTGGAGGGTGGATTTTTCGAGGGAAGAAACAAAATGATGGCGAATGGGGAATGATGAGGGAGAGTCCTCACCATTGACCCTTCTTTTGCACATGCAAGCAGATCTAAAAGAAAACCATTCGAGGATAGGGGAGCAAGAGCTCACCCTCTTCAAATTGTTGTAGTTATGAAGGTTCGAATATTTGTAACGTTTTTCCCCTCTATATGTAATGTTGTGTAAATCAGGAGCTCCAGATTGATGTTTATGTGTGATTGGTGTATTAAACTGTGAGTTCCATATCTGGTATCTGCATCATTCATTTCTTAAATTGTTGTGTAAATCGTGAGCTCTAGATTAATGTGTGCATGTGATTGGTGTATTAAACCGCGAGTTCCAGATTTGGTGTCTGTGTGATTCATTTATTAAACTATTGTGTAAATCGTGAGCTCCAGATTGATGTTTGCGTGTTATTGGTGTATTAAATCCTAAGTTCCAGATTTGGTATCCTTGTGATTCTTTTCTTAAAATACTGTGTAATTGGTGAGCTCCAGATTGATGTCTGCGTGTCATGTTGGAATTTTTTTACTGCATCTTAATATACTCTTCACAAGTATGCAAATTTTGCTTCATTTCAGGAGAATAAAAGGAAAAGCATTAAAAAATATGCATCACAATCAAAATTAATTGTTAGAAAAATATGCATCACAATCAAAAGGACTGAATCGATTTGTTGATATTGACTATTAACAATTAAGAAAGACTAAGCATTTCATCGAAATACTCTCTGTGATATGAAAATGCTAACTTCATTTAGTGAGTGGCTAACTTTGTCTACATCTAATATTCAAGTCTCTATTTATGCTATTCTCGAAGGGATTTTTAAAGTTGACCCTTCCTTGGCGTTTCCTACAACATCAATAGTTGATTTGTGATGGTGACCGAGGTAAAATGTTCTACACCATTGGAAAACGTTAGTCTATGTGTTTTTTTGTTTTTTTCCCAAAACACAAAGTTGGTTTTAGTTTACCTCTTTCAAGGATTTTACTCTCCAACAACAACTTGTAAGCCTATTATTACACATTTTTGAGGCAATTGCTAGTTTTAAATCTGACTTAACATTATAACGGCAAGATTCAAACACAAACATGGATATGAATATGATAAAGTATCAATAACATAGAAGATAATATGTTGCAAAATAATTTTAAAAATAATTATTATAAATACCAAAATAAAAACTTAATTATTTTAGATAGTTAAATATGTTGCAAAATAATTATTATAGATACGAAAATAAAAACTTAATTATTTTAGATAGTTAAATATGTAGTTTGGTTTTACTTTTAGATTTAAAAATTAGAAAGAAAAATATTTATTAAAAATTTTATTAATTAATTTAGAAATTTTATAATTTATAATTGAGAAAAATTTTAAATTATTATTTTATTTATATTTAATATTTAATTTATGTCTGGGTTGAACTTTTTTTAAGAAAAAATTCATAAACTGTATTACTGAAAATATAGTTACATTCTCTGATTAATTATGCGAAACTAATTTTTCATGCCCAACCAATCAACGGCCAGAAAAAATTCATAATTCATAAACTGTATTACTGAAAATATAGTTACATTCTCTGATGAATTCTGCGAAACTAATTTTTCATGTCCAACCAATCAACGGCTAGAATTCCAGAAAAAATTCATAAACTGTATTACTGAAAATATAGTCACATTTTCTGATTAATTCTGCGAAAATAATTTTTCATGTCCAACCAAACAACGGCTAGAATTCCAGAAAAAATTCATGAACTGTATTACTGAAAATAGAGTTACATTCTCAACGGCTAGAATTCCAGATCGATATGGAGCTGCTTTGCAGATGGAATCATTGGGTATTACGGTAGTTGCTGGGCCCGGAGATTCACCTTCAGGGAAGTATATTGTAACATAAAGTGTTTGAAGTGACTCTAAATAATTGCAGAGTATATATATGGAGAATGAATCTACTCAAACTCTCGGTAGGACATAGCCTTCTCGTTTTTTCTTGTTCTGCATTGTTATCTTATAGAAAAGTAAGAGAAACTGATTTGTCAAACATGGAAACTCATGTGCATCTCAAATTCAAACCAGTTCCAACCAAATTCATACAAAAATCTGAACTGAGTTGATATCCCGCTCCTTTACATATAAAAAATATTCTGATTCATAATATCATTCTTTTACATAGTCAGTGATATACTAACAGCATAAGACTATATTGAACATACTACATCATATTCATGATTTTACTCCACATTAATTTGCATACAATAAAAATTAATATAATTTAATTTTACAACTTATTTTTGCATATAATGAAAACTAATTAAAATCAAATATTATAATTATACCTAGACATACCTCTGTATGTAGATAATCAAATATTATAATTATACCTAGACATACCTCTGTATGTAGATAGCTACATTATACATAGATTAACACATCTATATAGTTTGTGGCTAAATCAGTACATAGTTTGTGGTTGGATCAGGTTCATAAAAATCAAATAGTTGAGATCAGATAGATATAAAATGGAAGACAACTAACTACATGTTAACTAGCTACTAGTTTATATTCTTTTCTTATAATTGTTTATTACAAATTTTGAAAAACAAATCAATTTAGACAGTACACTTGTATCATACTAGTTTAGTTAAGAGATGAAAAAGCATAAACCATAATCCATCCCAAATCTCAAATAAACAAGTCTATTACAGTAATTAAGAAATTAAAAGAAATGAAAACAAAGTAAAATATGTATATTAAGACAAAACAATAAAACACTTCGAAGCCTCCAGCGAGTTCGTCGTTCAAAATCATTCAACCCCAAAATAGTCTTAACCAGAATAATCTTATCTATCTTCGTCGTCCTCACTATGATGTAAGAGGTCCTCTGTTTACATTCTTGATTATCATTATCAGATTATTATATGTATTATCACTCAATTTCTTGGTGGCTTGCATCGTCCCTGGAGGTAGAACCGAACTCAGCGTTAATTTCTTGGTGGCTTGCATCGTCCCTGGAGGTAGAACCTAACTCATCATTAATTTCTTGGTGGCTTGCATCGTCCCTGGAGGTAGAACCGAACTCAGCGTTGACGCTGGAAGTAGAAGCAACGTCCATATCTGGTGCATTGCCCAAGATCCAGGGATGACCTACATATATCATTTCAATTCATTAATGCTCTACCTGTTAATAAACCCAATCGCACAAAGAAAAAACATCGGAATTCCAATTCACAAAACAAATTTAGCAAATCAAAACCCACTCACTCAGAATTCCATCGCAAGAAAGTCGTTGATCCACGTCCTTCTCCAACATTCCAAGAACCAATTCCTTTGCAGAATCAGATATGGAGCTCCATTCACCGCTGCTAAGATCTAGTTCTGTATTCTGTATTTTCTCGTACATACTACTGGCGCTGGCGCCCTCATTCTCGAGTACATCAAAAGGCTTCTTCCCACAGAGAAGAACATACAACACAACTCCGGCGCTCCATATATCAACCCCGTACGAGTACCCATTTCCGCTCAGCATCTCTGGTGCAGAATATCCCGGTGCTCCAACGTTTTCTTTGATTATAACAGCATTCCCTGTTCAAGAATCAAGATTAACCCATCACTGTCAACATATCATAAATTAAATCTGCTTTGGCTAGTTGGTGTTTGAGCTTGGTGGAATAAATGTCACTCGATGTTTCTTTAATAATCCAGCAGATTCTATATCAATATTGATCAAATACGAAAAATATGACCGAAAGATTAAAAAACAAAAAAGAATATATAGTTTACAAACTAATCTTGAAGAATAGTTTACCAACTTACTATTTGGAACCTGAATTGATCGATCGAAGTTTCCAAGTCTAACAACCCATGATGAGCCGGAGCTTGCAGTGTATGGTATAAAAATGCTGGATGGCTTTACGTCTCTATGAATAATTCTCTGCGAATGGCAGTACCGAAGAGCGTTCACGATACATTTGATTATGCTGGCGGCTTCCCTCTCTGATTGGATGCCATTTCTTTCGAGGAAGCGCTGGAGATCTCCTCCATCACAGAGCTCTGAAATCATGTAGAAAATCTTTGACCAGTTATTCTGGCAATGTTGGTGCACCGCGTACCAGGCCCTGAAATTCAAGATCCCTGGGTGTTTGCCTGATAAGTAGTTTTCGAGTAAACGTATCTCCTGAGATGCATTCATGGAAATGGGCATCTTTTTACAGGCGAGTTGTTGTCCGGTTGACCTGCAAATGCACTTGTGCACCACTCCTAACCGTCCTTCACCAATCACCTCCCCAATTTCGTAATTATTCTTGAAAAGATCCACTTCGGTTCCGCCAGATCCCTCGGCATCCCCTTCATCAGTAACTCTGCAACAAGGGCACATAAGTTGTATCGCACGAAGCATAAAATTAATTGCCTCATCACAACCTTCTGAAGAATGATATGTCCGCGGCATTCTAAGACCGTGGGACGGATACTTGATTGCATTCGCTGCTCCCCAGAGAAATGTGATTTCTAGACAATGACTGAAAGCTCTTGGATCCGAGGCAATATAGATGTGGCCTTCAACCGACCTCATTATATTTCAAAATTAGTTTCCTTACGTTATCAAAAATACTTGTTGCCAAAGGAACGAGCAATTGCCTTATGAGTGCATAGGAACGCCTAGTGGAAAAAAGCATATAGAAGAAAAAGCACTTTGCCCATATTAATATCGTAAGGTTTTAAATCTTTTATCAAAGTAAATTTTAAATATTTAATAGTTGATCAAATTATTTTATCTAATTTTTATTAATATTTTATATAAATTAGTACATGGTTTGTGGTTGGATTAAGTTGAAAGGCTCATGGGCCCTTACTCGTAGTGCTGAATAGAAATATTGAGCACCCCCGGGAGAATAGATATTTCATACTCAAGGTACCTCTATTGCATTAGGGTAAAGGAGCATAGGAAGCATGGTAAGGGTCATAGACAAGGTATAGGGCAATAGAATTAAATAGTTGAAAGATAGTTATGGAATAGAAGACATTTTGGAAATATTTTTTTTATTCTTGATATTCTTTTAGTTAGTGTGAGTCATCCATGCTTTGGTAGATGTTATCATGGACATTCTTTCATGTTATTTATTTTTAACTAGCAACAACCAAATTAAATTAATTAATGTGTCTCAATAAGTAGATAGGATTAAATTTAAGCACATACTATAAGGAAAAAACATTAATATAAAAAAAAATGTGCCTAATTTAGGCCTATGGACTTATTGACACATTAATTAATTTAATGTGGTTGTTGCTAGTAAAGGGTGAGCCCATAGACATATCTCCAAAATAATAATAAATTAATATGTTACAATTAATTACTATACTATTATTTTTTATTATTAATATTAATATTAATTATTATTAATATTGATATAAATAAATATTTTAATTGATTATAATATAATAATTAATTAATTATTTAAATATTATTATTAAATAAAAACTATTAATTATAATCAAATCCAAATATAAATACATTATTAATTAATTAATTAATGTGTCACCTAAACAATATATTTAGTTGTAAAAATCTAAAATCCAAACCATTTTTTATTAATCAAAATTTTTAAGTATTATTAATATATATGATATTAATTGAAATTTAAAAATATCATAATTAATTATAAATAATATAATTCAATTATAATATTATATTCTAATGTATCTAAAATATATATATATTAATGTTATATAGTGATATTCATAATTAACTAGTTAATAAAAAGATTAAAAAATAAATTATAATAAATAATTATGAATAATTTTTAAAAGTATTATAATTAATTACAATGTTTAAATGTTATTATTTATAATATTATAATATTAAATAATAAATCTCATTTAACATTTTCATCTTAATATCAAAACATTGTTTATGTACACACATGAATTTTGTTTGTCTTTCAAAAGCAAAAGTCTTAACGTGACATAAAAACACATCTTTTTGGCCATACTTAACCATGGTTGATTTTGGTGAACCACATGGCCATAGTTGATAATGCAACAAGAAATTTTTTAAACATCCAAAGACACATTATTAATGTGTCACGTCTTGGGCATTATCGCAATGTGACATAACCCTTGCCAATGTAACATAGCCTATGATAAATGTCACAATGCGACATAACGCTTATTAAACACCCACTATCACATTATTAAGAAACAATTAATTTAGTAGCTAGCCTAGATCCAAATCCTAGGCTCTATCAAGTGTTGAGAGAGATCTAATCTCCTGAGATGCAAACCTTTTCTTAGGTATTGCACATAAGGAGCTAGTTGCGATGTCATTTCTTTATACTTCCCTTATGTGCCTCATAATGACCAATCATGATAAATATTTGAGAATGATGAAGTCATTTGTTGTTACATAACCAATCAAAAAGAGGAAGTACATCCACCTCTTGGGATAATTAACCTCAAGAAAAACATCTATGGGTGTGTGCAAGAAGTTGAGGGTCTCTTTTGGCGCGTTAGATGCAATACAAAACTGAAAAAACAGG